>JADNYJ010000508.1:0-22468 GCA_015501075.1 Gymnopilus junonius | reverse complement strand
AGGTATTGGAAGCGCCAACACGGGCAATGGAAGTGGCAACGTCAGTGGTGGAAGTGGAAATATAGGGAGTGGAAATAACGCTAAAGGCTCTTCTAACCTTGGAGGCTGATTTACAAGAGATAACATACAAGTGTCTCATAGCTGTTTAAATCTATCTTGTTTCCAAAGTTCAAGCACATAAGGCTTGATTTTTTAATATTCCTTTGATTTAACTCTTCGTCGAGCCTACTGTGTCGCAAAGGAAGTACTTCCTACCCATCGTGTTGGGGTCGACTATGTAGTATAATCCCCTTCCGCCTCGCAACTATATTTATCTTTCGTAATGCAATGTCTCATACAACGACGCTCAGAATCCATTTTTCCGACTTCCATAGTGCAGGTATCAAAGCCAGATATTCGAAGGCTCTCGATATTAATCTCGTGACGGGCGTCTTCCGCTCTCCAATAAGAGCCATAATTGGCGTCAGAAGTCCATTCGCATGCAAGTCTCTGGATTATCATCTAAGCACTAGCTCGAGACTGAAAACGTCCTAGCTAGCCTGAGAAGACAGTTAGCCTACGGCGAGATCTATTTTTACAAGCAAACTTGCAAACAGAACACCGAAGCATTGAACGGCAGGTCAATCTTCAGTTCAGCTGAGGCAGTTTGAACGCGTCATTGTGTTAGATGGAAATAGAACAACGCCAGTTGGATGCTCGTCTTGATTCTGAGCGTTTTAACAAACCAGAACACAGAGAGCAGACTCGAAGAGTAGTTTAGTTCACAACAATGGGCTAGCGATTCCCAACCAGAAACCTGCTGCTGGTCATTTTGGAATTGGTGAAAGACACTTGTTTAGACCTACCTCACGCGTCAATCCACAGCTCTACAACGTATAAAAGAGTTGATACCTTGGGATCAAAACTCAGAGTACCCAATCCACTCTAACAAAGGTAAGCAACGTATCAATGGAACTTCTAAAAGAATGAATTATTCCGAGTGTTGACCTTCTCTTCGCAGAACAATGAGAAACTTTTCCATCTTGGTCATCTTGCTTGCCGCATCTGTTTTCGGAGCCTTCGCGGCGCCCGTAGAAAGCGCCGAGGATGGATATGGACCAAACAATTCAAGCGGCAACAACCAAGCTGGTAATGAAAACGGCAACGGAGGCATTGGAAGCGCCAACACGGGCAATGGTAGCGGCAACGTCAGCGGTGGAGGTGGCAATATTGGAAGCGGGAACAACGCTGGAGGATCTTCTAACCTCGGAGGGTAATTTGACGACTAGAGGTGAAATTAGGGCGTTTGGTAGTTCTCTAAATTGAATGTACAGCATTTCGTTCGACTAAATGAACGTCCATTACTCTGTATTATCTTCCTTCCATTCCTTGATGCTTAAGGAAACTATCTCGCTGCTAGGCGTGACCCATCTAAGGAACAAGGTCCATTGGTTTGCTGTACTGTTAGGACATGGGATTTTTCTAACGTTCGAAAGTGTATCTTATGCTGGCGACTTCCATTGTTTATTGTGATCAAGGTCGATGATCGACCCAATTTCTATCTGACTATCCTTTGGTTCTCATTTTATTACCACCGAGATAAAAATGAAGCCGACGTTGATTCTGGTCCTGGGCTTTTTCGTTCGTGCATTTTAATAAACCAGAACGCTTGGAGCCCGTAGGATATTATGTGCTAGTGTGAGATGTCACTTCAATAAGGTCTAGAAAATACTTAGCAATACCCGGAAACAAATTAGCATACACAACAAGTATAAAAAGACAAGACGATCAGCATCGAAACTTTGAGTACCAATCGATACCTTCACGTACAACTTTCTTCAAATCATTGGTGAGGCGATTCTCAAAGTGGAAGCCATGAGTACTGCCTGATCGCCTTTCTCCATTGACAGAGCAATATGAAGAATATTTTCAGTCTAGTGATGTTAATTACCCCGTTTGTTGTAGGCACCTTTGCCATTGCCCCAGGAGAATCTACGGAAAATCCGGGTGGTTCAATCGCTGGCGAAACCGGAAATGGAAACATATTCGATACCGGCGTTGAAAGTTTTCCAATACCAGAGGACAATGATGCCACCGAAGGCGACATCGATACAGTCACTGTCGTCGAGACTGTCATCGTCACTGTTACCGTCGCAAATGCAGCTAGCGCAACTGAAGCCGCCAGTGTAGCTGCAAATGTCTCCAATCCAGCCAGCGTCACCAATGCAACAGGTATCCCCAGTACAGGTGGCCCTACGAGTACTCAAGGCAGTGAAGGTATTTCTCCTACGGGTGCGAGCGGGGACAATGGCGAGTCAAGTTACTTTGAAGGTGTTGGAAATACAGGTAAAGCAAGCGGTAGGATTCGCGTAGGCAGTGGAAAGATAGGCAGTGGACAAGTTGGAAACGGGATTTAGTAGATGTCGCGAAGATTTTGTTTGTTTACGATTTAGAAATTCAATCAATCGTTCCACGAGGCTTGTGACGGTGTAGTTTCGGGATATTCGACAAGCTGTTTGACCCAATAAGCCTATGATAACAGACCATTCAGCCATCAAGTAAGTGATTGTGCAGAAACTGCATACTTTTTACTCTATTTCTGGCATCCATTTATTTTTCATCAGTTCCGTTGAGTAAGCGAACACTAGTCTAGGGCCTAGCATGATGAATCAAGGAATAATTATAAGCGCTGACTGATTATACATACGTTTGCTGCAGTTTATAATTTTCTGGCGCCTCAGAGATATGGCTTGGGCTCCAGCTGGTTGGAGTGACTAGCCAGTATCCGCCAGTATCCGCTAGTGCAGTAAGATAGGAAATATGGCCAAACGGTCGTCAGTAGGCTTCGTATTTTTCGTCGGTCAAACCCAACACACCAGAATAATTGTCTCTATTACTATATAACGTCCAACTTCATCTTCATTGCTGCGACCAAAATTTGATAAATACCCTGCTCGTAGCAAAAGGGGTAGAGGGGCGTGGGATTATCTACGCGATGCAAATAGAGTTTATCAACGTTGATTCTCGCCAGGACTCTGGTGCTGTGAAACATCAGAACACACCAGAACATATGCGATGTAGCAAAGCGCTAAAATGATTGCGCCGTAAGCGACCAAGGTCACCAGTTATTCGGTTCAGAAACTGCTTACTTTTGTTTACGGATACATTAATGGGACCAATTCATAAGTATAAAAGGCCTGTCAGTCGAGAGTAGGGCCTCAGAGCACCTATTACACTCTAACGACGGTGAGAAGAACCAAAGTAACCGAAATACTTATGCTTTCCTGACTTTGCATGCTCATCGCAGGAGCAATGAAGATTATCTTTTCTTTGGCGGTCCTTCTTGCCATGTCCGTCATAGGCGTCTTCGCAGCACCAGTACAGTCCATCGAAGACGGATTCAACCCAATCACGGCCGGAAGTACGAGCGGCTTCGCGAGCAACGTTGGTATAGGCAGTGGAGGTGTTACCAGCTCAGGTACCAATGGAGGCACCCTCAATACAGGTGGAGGCTTTTCCAACAGTGGCACTTTTGAGGGTATCGGAAATCGAGGCTAGCCTGGCTAGGTACAGCGTGAATAGTGTATAGTAAATGTAGAATCAGAATGATCTACTGGCCATCTCGAACAAGCCAGTGATACCGTTGCCCAGTGAAAAATGACAGTCTGATTTACAGTTGAGCGTTCTGTTTGCATGACTCCGATTCACGAACGCACCTGACATCTATTTGATTACATACGGGACAAAGCGGTACAATTATGATAATTAGAGCGAACTGAGTTCTTCGAGAATTCAGCCCCTCTCAAACAGAATGAAAAATGAGAAGGGAGGAAGGAGAGAACCGCGATCAATCCTCTTGAACATACACGTCCCGAAAGGATGGGTGACGGACCGACCGGACCGAGCAAGGGAAATTATCCTGGAACCACGTCGTGCACTCCTTGTGATATAACGGAGATGATTCATGGAGGTCGCTACCCTTCTTTTTCACTTACCACCACCATTCCTCGAAGTCTGTACGGAGAAATCCCTTATTTCTCTCATATTTGCGTCTCGGGAGATCTTTTGAGGCACAGTTCTCGAAAAGGCTTCCAATCTGACTGATTGTACATTTTCCGAGGTGGGTTAACGCACGTTCACTAGAACAAGCAAATATTAATAGAACATTGAGTTAACTTAGAACTCGCAGATTGCATATCTATCGTATATTTGCGTAATACATCCCTATACGTGTCCGGATTCGTCTCTGACGCTGAATCGTGGCGACATGACGATCCTCAGCAAGGTCTTTTCAAGGCGGACCTTGGCTTACGCAACAGGAGGAACCGCACTTCTTTTGGAGGCGGGTATTGGTATCTGAACTCGGGCCCGGCCTATCTGTACCTACTGTGACGACCAGGCGGCCACCACCCCCATGGACCCCACCATCACGGGCGGAACTGTTGAGACAGCTCAAGGCTTCTGGTTCCATCACCGCTCTGACAAAGGGCGGACAGCCGGTGGAAGGAGAGGAGTTTGACCTACTTATTGTCGGTGGGGGTGCTACGGGTGCTGGATGCGCCGTTGATGCGGCGAGTAGAGGTTTAAAGGTAGCTCTTGTGGAGCGGGATGACTTCAGTTCTGGTACGGTGTCAACAGATCCATCTAGATATCGATCGGTGCTGACGAGCCTTATTTCGCGTAGGAAATCCTCAAAATCAACCAAGCTCGTACATGGTGGCGTCCGATACCTGCAGAAGGCTGTCTTCGAGCTGGACTATGATCAATACAAGCTAGTTCGTGAAGCCTCTATGAACGCCGAACATTCCTACATATCGCGCCATACCTCTCCGAGATGCTCCCCATCATGTTGCCCATCTACAAGTACTGGCAGGTACCGTACTACTTGGCCGGCTGCAAGATGTACGACATCTTGGCTGGGAAAGAAAATATGGAAACGTCATACCTCATGAGCAAAGGCAAAGCCTTGGAGACCTTCCCTATGCTCAAATCGGACGGTCTGGTTGGCGCATTGGTCTACTACGATGGTAAGCATACCTTCAACGTCCGAAATTGAGTATTGTTTTGACCTTGGACTAGGACAGCATAACGATTCTCGCATGAACATGGCGCTCATCATGACTGCCGTGAAGCTCGGAGCTACCGTGGTTAACTACTGCGAAGTTACACAACTGCATAAGAATTCGAACGGAAAACTCAACGGCGTCAGGGTCAAAGATAATCTTACCGGCGAACAATGGAATATCAAAGCTAAGGTATTGCTCACTTTTCGCTGCAGCAAGCTTATACTGACGCTAATCTGTCATTGTGGTAAGGGTATCATCAACGCAACTGGACCATTCACGGACGCCCTTCTCTTACTTGACAACCCTAATCATGAACCTATAGTTCAACCATCATCCGGAGTTCATATCACGCTGCCAAATTACTACTCGCCCCGCAAAATGGGATTACTCGACCCAGCAACCTCTGACGGACGTGTCATCTTCTTCCTCCCATGGCAAGGCAACACCATCGCCGGAACAACTGACACACCAGCCAAAGTGACACGCGACCCAGAAGCCTCAGAGGAAGACATCCGCTGGCTGCTCGAGGAAGTCCGCCGGTACTTGTCTCCTGACATCAAAGTACGCCGCGGCGACGTCCTCAGCGCATGGAGCGGGTTAAGGCCTCTGGTGCGAGATCCCAGTGCGGAAAAGACGGAGGGGTTGGTCAGGAATCATATGATCAACGTCAGCCCTAGCAGGCTGGTGACGATTGCTGGCGGGAAATGGACGACATATCGTGCTATGGCTGAGGAGACGGTGGATGAGGCTATCAAGACCTTTGGGTTGAAGCCTAAGAACGGGTGCGTCACTCAAAGTTTACGGTTGGTCGGCAGCGAGGGATGGAGTCGGAATATGTTCATTGGGCTTATTCAGACGGTCTGCTTGGATCTTTCTTGACCATAATACTTTGGCTTACTGGACCATTCTGTAGTACGGCCTCGAGACACATGTGGCAAAACACCTTTCCGAAAACTACGGGGACAGGGCCTGGACCGTCTGTTCGCTTGCTGAACCCACTGGTCTCTCTTGGCCTTTGTATGGCAAACGTCTGGTGTCTCAATACCCAAGTTTGTCTTGACTTTACTTCTACTTAACGTCAACCATCTCATCTCCGACTTGCCTCCCCTAGTCATCGACGCTGAAGTGCGCTATGCAGTCCGACACGAATATGCCCTGACAGCAATCGACGTTCTCGCCCGCCGCACCCGCCTCTCATTCCTCAATGCTCGTTTGGCCTTGGACGCTCTCCCCCAAGTCGTCGATATCATGGCTGAAGAACTTGGCTGGTCTCTCTCTGAGCGACAGAGGCAGATCGATAAGGCTGTGAACTTCTTTGGCAGTATGGGTTTGTCGCCTGCTTACGTGGCCACTCACAGGCCAAGACCCATCCCAAGGGGTACCTGGGAGAAGGTACAAACGGGTCTCTGGGACGCTTGTATCGCTGTCGCAAACACCGTCAGACCTGGCAAAACGGCTGAGGTCACACCAGCTGAGGGCTTTGCGTCTGGTCGGTCAAAGTTTGAGCCGGGAGAGATATCCGCCATACGGAACGCGTTTGTTGCTCATAAGAATGCGGCGGAAGAGAAGGTTCACTTGAACGAGGTTTTAGATGTTTTGAAGGATGTGCCGGGATATGCGGAGGTTTCAGAGAAGGAGCTCGATTATGTTTTGAACGAGGCTGGATTGACTGGACAGGTCGAGTTCAATTTTGACGAATTTATTGAGGTTGGTTATCTTCTTCCACTCTGGGCCGCAGATTGCGAACTTATCATTATCATTATCCTTCTTCTAGATCTCAGGAAATTTGAAAGAAATTATGTTTGCACCATCGCCTCCAAAGAGTTCGAGGAAGAGGATGATTATACCTGTTGAAAAGAGTGGTGGTGGGGTTTGAACGCCGATGTAAAGAATTTGTTATTCTCTGGATTGTAATTGTATGAGGACAACTGTAGAATGAGCGTACTACGTAGTCATACACCTCTTTGGTCCACTAAATCGATCTGTCCAACTTTTTTTCTCCCTTGCTCGTCCTCGCTTTCAGGCAGGCCCTTCTGCTATCCAACTTATACCACACCACATTATTCCA
Source organism: Gymnopilus junonius (assembly GCA_015501075.1). NCBI lineage: Eukaryota > Fungi > Basidiomycota > Agaricomycetes > Agaricales > Galerinaceae > Gymnopilus > Gymnopilus junonius. Next base: position 15,355 of record JADNYJ010000508.1, on the reverse strand, counting down.
CTCATTTACCATGAGTTATATACCTATGGCGAACACAGTGCCTTCCAACGCACCTCTCAGTTCTGAAGCTAGAGGACCCGCTGCTTGTCGTGAACCTGGGGAGCTCAACGCTGCGTATATCTACTCGGAGTGCTCCATATATGATTGACTAGGAGCTGTCATCTGGCAAGACAAAGTTTTGATGGGCATTATCATACGACAAGATACCTTTCTCTTTCAATTTTTTCAGATCTTCATTTCGGTTCAAGATCGCAGTAAGCTTTGAAAGGGGAAGTAAGACTGGGCCTTGTTTAATACTACTGAATTGCTGGACCGGGAGCTTGATGGATTTTATTCGAGAGGAAGCAGGGCCATCCTCAAGAGCGCAGACCAGTTGTGACCACGGTAAAATAGCGAGGCGAGTCCTAAGGTCTGGTACGTCAATGGCAGTAAATACCATGTTGAGTTGAAGCATTGAGGAAATGTGTGAAGAAGACAGTAACGTTCCTAGAATAGAGTGAATAAAAACGAAGTCATGGTCCGCGGATGGGTTGATAAAGAAGCACTATGTCTCGATGAATATATTTTCTGGATATAGTGGAAAGAGCTTGAGATGAACTAGAGCATGCGGCAAGGGTTTTTCGACCGCCTTGTGACGAACTGTCGATATGGCTAAGAATGAGATCCAGTAACTCGTTTGCGAGAAAGAGGGAGGTGGTCATCTAGTTGGTCAATGGTGGTTATAGAGTTCGATGAGCAAGCCAGACGTCTATATTGTTATCTCCATGGCTTCGTAGCAACACACAGCATCGACCCCGAGCGGAGGCAAATGCCATGCCATTGATGATTGATGATCAGCGGGGGGATGATAAAGGCCTACTAATAGTCTAATACGAAGTTCCTGAACAATGCCTAATAACCATTGTATAATAACGACACCCTCTCTCACTCCATCTTCTAAAACCATCGGTTTTGTCTAGGATGTACGCCAGAGTTGCGGGGGTCACGCCGATAACTTTAAGCTCCAGGTCGTTTTGAACTGGTTCGTGTCCCAAGCTCTCGATTTTAAGATGCACATTTGAAAAAGCAAGACGACATCTGGCGGAAATCTCGAGGAAGGTGCTGCTGATTGGAGGTGCAGTGGTAGAAGAAGATCGAGCAAAGTCACAGGAGGTTATGTTACAAGAGGCAGCATCAAGGGAGGCGTAAATGGTCAGTGAAGATTGGGGTCTCTAACCATCTTGCTGTGATCACGAACTAGAGTCGCGGAGGTTGACGGAAGTACTTGGAGAAGTGGTCCGCCTAGTGACCTGCGGTTGCCATTGCTAATCAACAGAGGGCCATGAAATTGCCTTCAACAGGGTATGGACAGACCATGCTGCTGCAGCTGCTGTGGAGGAACATTCGACCGAACGTTTTGTTGGTACAGAGGAGAGTCAGGAGACGATATCTTGTCGGATAGCTGCACACTTATCGGCGTCACCTGTCTTGCCTTGGGCTGAAGATCAGCGGCGGCAGCAGTAGCGGTATGCAATACAGCATCTTGCGATCTTCAGCCACCCATAACGTTCATTCCAGAGCTAGTGCCATCTCCACAGGCTCTCAACGTATCCCACCTCCCTCCTTCCCGTCTAATCTTTATTCTCCCTCATCGCCTTCTCCCTTTCCCGCTTTTCGTTCCTTCCCTATAACCGAAGCCTGATGTTATTCGGTGCATCCAAGGCACCAAGAATCCGCTGTGCAAGTGGCACATAATCGTCATCATCCTATCTTCCTCGGAAGCGTACCTGCTACTTGCACCAGAGAGAGAAGCAAATTCCATCGGCTGAAATAAAGGAGATGAAAACGAGCACATTCAACTGGCAGCCCATGGCTAAGTAAAGGCCGTTCTACGACGAAGTAGAAGTGAGTGATACATATTAACAGACAGAATAGAAATACACACCAATGCCAAAGTCCTTAGTAACTTCAAAGACATCCATCCGCCGAAAGTGGCAGACCTTGAGCATCCATCATAGAAAGAACGTCGCCAGCGGTCGTCGTAGACCCAATCTCGACCACATTGAACTGCCTCTGAAGGACCTTCAAGCAGTTGGCAAGTGGCGGGAGGTAGAATGCACAGAAAGTATAGGCTTTCAGAAGTCATTGGCACTACGACTAACGCCAGCTCCACTGAGGTCTCTTTTGAACTTCAAGAGTACACATCTGACGACGAGGGATATGGATTCCCGACGGCGAGGAATGAGAATGACAAGTGGCAAAAACTGTCGTTGAGAATGCATCCGTTGGATAACACCATAATCGTAAACAAGGGCGCGGCACGAAGGGGACGACGTAGCAACTTCCGTAACAATGTCTTCGGTCCACGAGCTCTGATAAAGATACTGGGAACATCTTGCATAAAGGGGAGAACGGGAAATGGTGTGACCCCTGACACGTGACATAAGTAACATGTAACATCGCCACAGACGAGCCAACATTGAAAGAAGACAATAAACTGCACAAGGGGGATGAGCGACGATAAGGAAGGCCGTAATAGACGACGTCGAGGTTGCCGCTGTTGTATTTTGACTCGAGGGCTCGAACTCTGATCTTCGCAGCTGACAAAACCCAATGCTCTCTATCGAGCCCTGACTCCACCATAGCACAGCCACAGGTAAAGGTGGACGACCACGTCCCGCCGCGTCTTCTCCATCCAGAGGAATATAATATCACAGAACGTCAATGAGGACGACGTCATGGCCTACTTGCATCGACACCCTCAAAAATGAGCTTGAAATATGCATGAAATTTGAAGGTTTAAGAAAGGAGGCTGGGCTAGGCACGTGGCGCAAATTCCGAGGATTCAATCGAGGAGCTGAAGGGTTGGAGGTAAAGCTTTTCAAAGCAGAGGTTGACCCTGGCATTTCGAAGTCTGAAGGCTGCACATGCACTGTGGTCGAGGGTCCGATATCAATAGAGGGGAAAACGCGTCCAGTCGCGTCACATCGTGTCGCACACCCTCCCCACTCCACAGATGGGATGATCCAAAAGCAGAAGGCGTCCACCGTCCAATTCTCCATAAACAACGCTAGCATCGCATCGCAAAAGTGGGTGTGGATGACAAGGGACGTGTTGCATAGCAGGATAAATTTCCGCCCGTGAAGGGAGTGAAGCCTTGCAACGAGCAGCAAGTCGTCGATTCATCCACAACCCCATACCTCGCCTCCCTTCCGATCAACTCCGACTCGGCCCGCTTCGCCACCCACAGCGACAACCCTAACCAACCCAACCCACTCCTCACCAGGGGTCCCAGATGAATATCGTTCTTGAGAACATCGACCAATTGCGTAAAGCTCCCCGCAAGATCAGGCGAAGCCCAAGCATTTTTTGCCTTGTAGTTGGGACTGAAACTCCTACTCCGACAGTAACCAGAACGCTCATTTCTATAGTGAGCCTGAGGTCCGGATAATGCAGCTCGTAATTTGACTTTCTTTAATGAAAAAGAAGGAGGTGCGAGAAGGAAACGAGGTCGGAAGAGTGTGCAGTAGTGGGTCTTCGGGAGAGTGTAGAAGTTGACCTTGAAGGAAATGTTGAGAGTGAGAAGTTCCAATCCGCCGCCCGAGCGGCCATTTCCTCCATGAATGCAAGTGCCTCCAGCAGCCGTCCAAAACAGACGTAGGGCGTCAAATAAAGGACCTCCTAGACCTTGTCTTCTAGGATGTTGACGAAAAAGTCATGGATTGTCCCAACAGTGAGGTCAGCCCAACGTGCCTCAGCGACGGCATGGAGTGAAGGTTAAGCGCTAAGCGACTGGACGGGCGAATTGAGAGGGCCAGAAAGAGTGTAATCGTCTGCGTGAGAGAATTGATGGTTGGGGAGGATGTTGTGGTACCTGAAGTTGTATAAAGAACTGTTGGCGAGTCTGTCTGGTCGAGGGGGCCGAGGAGGATGTTCACTACAATCACGAGTCAATATAAGTCAAATGACGCCAGTGCTCCAGTTGGAGGAGTTACTGACCATCATTCCCAGCGTCCAGCTCCAACTGCCTTAGTGTCGCTTCAAGCTGCGTGAGTTGGAGATATCAGGTCCGCAGTCCGATTTCAAGGCCATTCTGCGATACTATCACAGAAAGGCGCAGTGATCGAGCGGGAGCGTCAGCAACTCTGCTCTGAGGGGCGGGGTCGGGGTCATGTACTTGCTGAAGGGCGGACCAGGCGGAAACTCAGCAAGGCGAGCTGGTGGCTTCTCAAGGAGGAAGATTCAGTCGGCAGACTGAGAGTGAAGTCGTGCATCCCTGTTAAAGTCACCTCCCCATACTAGGTGCTTGCAGAACCCGAACAAAAGAAGCTTTAAGGCGCAGCTTCCGCCACGAATCCTTCCACACCCGCTACTTCTCGGGCCTACCTCCATACTGGTGTGACAGAGAGAGATGCTGCCAAAAGCAGACTAGGGCAGCAGGGCACCCGTTATATCTGCCTCGTTCACCTCTTTCACCAAGTCCCGCCTTCCAAGCCCCAAACTCGCAATGGTTACCGATACCGAATGAACATATCTGACAAGCTATGATTGGTCGGCTGATAGCTCTAACAATTGAGCTGAGAGTAGCTGGGCCTATGTGGAGGGGTATGAAAAATGCGACGCGTCTTGTTCGTTGGTCGGAAGTGGTGAGGGATGCCGTTCAGCGAGTGATGAAAAGGGAAGGTTCACGTCCGAGCGTGTCCGAAAAATGGGACTACCAGAGGGACACCAAGGGGTGCGAACACATTGTCAAAATTTCAAGGAGGACACGCAGTCGCATTCGGTCTATTTTCCAAATACATAGCTGTGGAGGAAGATAAGGAAATGTTTCGAGGACACGGAAGAAAATGGCAAACAGTGCTTGCCCCGAAAAAGCTGTGACATATTACATAAGCTTTCTCGGACTGAAGAGAGCGCGTTTCCAGGAGTCGCCCTCTGTCAACTGCATTCTTCTCCTGGCTGGCCAATCACTGTGAACCTTGAAGAGCTTGAATATTTGGAGGATATACTATACTACGAGTCAGCAACTACACCCTCATTTAGACCTGCGATTGAGCTCGCTGGAGTGGCTTGAAGAATGAGGTAGATTCGTCATTCCGCAATGGCCAACCCTGACTCACCTCACAACTACAAGCTTAACCAACCCGCTCCTTACAAGCGGCCGCAGATGGATATCGTTCACGAGCAGCCCAATCAACCGTCCAGTGCTCCCGCCGGAATCAACAAAAGCAAGCGAAGCCAAATCCGCCTTCGCCATGTAGTTGGGAATGGAACTCGAAAGTAAACGCGCAGAGTCATGTTTGCGAGTTTTGTGGGGGCGTGTAGGTCAATTTTGAGCAAAAGGTAGAGGGTGATATGTTCCTAGTTTAGATAGTACTAGTCGTTTCTGCTGGGGCAAGCTTTTATTTGGAAACTTGACGAACACTATATACTATCTAGCAATATGTATACATTATCATCACATACTCCTCCACAAGTCAGTATTCCTTCTCCTTTCAAAAAATTTACATCTTTATTATCGTCCAAACATTCTTCGTCACTGAGATCAGAACAGTCTAGCTGAACAATAAGCCCAACCCCTTCCAGGCACGAAAATAGTCTGTCTTCTCTGGTCATCATCCCTTCGGGTTTCGTCAATGTCGGCATTATTAATTTTGATTTTCAATAGCTCAGGGATGCGGAATGGTTGCATAGCCATAACTGAGCTCGACTTCTCTGAAAAAAGGACCAATAAAGGGAAGATGGGGGGAGTAGAAAAGTGGTGCGCTGAATCCCCGGCCTGATTTCAGATCTGAAGGTCTACATCCCCGGGGCATGGATACCATTGTTAGACAGATTTGAAAACAAGGTAGGAAAGTCAGACATTGTTTACCCAAGAAATTTCATTGATGACGAGTTTCGGCACAAAGAAAGTGTTGTACTTAAGTAAACAACGTCTCGAAGGGTTCCTCAATACCACGGTTACCATAGTTCACTAACCCTCTCTCGTGCAATTCCTTCAATTCCGGGCAATTCCCAGGAATCTCCGAAAGGCTGGCAAGGCGGATATAACCATAGATCTTCCAAACCATCAAATTGATCACCTTCAATGACGATGAAATCCGTGCTTCGTTCATAGATCGAAAAAGCTTTGACCATGGAATGGATCCAACACGTGGGTTCAATTGCTGGAGAGTAATCGATAGATCGATTTGAAGTCCTGAAGAAGGGCGAGAATGGAAAGAAGGTAAGGTTTGTATCATAGAGTCGATAAACGCAAAATCAGTAGAGCAGTATGTTTCTCCGGCGTTATAAGAGACTCGTTCACGGACGCAAGCGCTAAGCGTAAGATGGCGTAGATTTCTCGCAGAGCTAAGGCTCGGAGGGTCTAGCGCAATTGACAGGCTAGGATCGGCTGTAAGACTCCATCAGGATCTAATAGATGTTCCGGTCAGTGTTGTTTGAACATACCAAATGGCTTGTTCACGCTGAACTCGAAGACCTCTAAGCTTTCCGCACAAACTGATAACATCCTGTTAATTCCAGCTACTGTGTAACGGAGGGTCGAAAGTCTCAACGTCCGAAGCTGTGTAAAATCAAATGGAGAATGGGGCGAATCAAATATTTCGACCCCGAAGTCAACCTGAGTTGACGGATTTCCAATATCAAGATTGCTCAATTTGACCTTCTTTACGTGAATAATGTCGTCCGGTATATCCCAATTCAAACTTGATATGCAGAGTTCCTGTAAGTCTCGGCACCCTTGAAAAGCAGAAATCGGCAGTTGCTCAACAGAAGCCAGGCGAAGGCGCTGCATGCGGCGGACAACGTTGAGAAGAAACGATTGGGTTCGTTGTTCGATCCGTTCCCATTTTAATGATCCTTGGAGAGTAAAACCTGTTAGTTGATCCAACTGGGATGCTATTTGATACAAGGAGAACCCAGGCAAGCAGCAAGTAGGTTCGAACAGCCTGCTCTTCCACGCCTGGTCCCTCTGAGAATTCGTTTGAACTGTGAGACTGTGGACATATGATGCGATGTGCGGTGACCCTTCGAGGAGCTGAAGAAATTTACGGCCAGTTGTGGTTTGATTGGATTCGACCAGGATAGTCGTGTCCTGTGGATCTGTGCCGTCAACGGAATCGTAATTGAGACGCACGTCCTTGAAGATACGCTTCTGAGATAGGATGCTCAAATTACGATTGACATAAGAACAAGCAAAAAGAGCGCTTCTGTCATGGGGTGAAGAATCATCGAAATGGTCGAGGATAAGATCCCAGACGTCGTCTGGAAGGACAGGATCCGAGTATGAGTGCATGGGTAAAATCAAGGGTGAAGGATTTACCTGGTGCCTATATATACTGAGTGTTCACCCAACGAATGAAACAATCAACGTAACTAGACCGAGTTTAGAGCCCATCACAGATTCACAGTTAACTACGCGTGAAAAATACAGTTTGTCGTCCAAGAAAGTTCTTTGTTCCAAAGAAGTTCAGCAAACGTGCAAAAGCACAGATCACTTCGAAGTCAATGATGGAGGAAAGGTATGGACGCGTGTCTATAGAACTCGGTCCAGGCCCGGAACTTCCCGGAGCGGCCACGAGCCACGAGCCAGTTGGAGAGTCTCACGTGAGTAAGTCGCGTCTCGCGACTTGCCCCATATTAATATTATTATGGTCGACACTGCAGTGTGACTCAGTGTTCAAGTACCTGTAGCCGTTATGTGGGAGCCATCTTCGATGTAAATTTTGCAAAAATTACCATTTTTTAATATCATTGAATTTTCATTGAATGCACAAAATTTACCTATTGAGTTCTCGTTAGTTTATACTGGTAAGTATCCTTTACTTTACTATAACCTGGATATGTATCAAATTCCAAGCAACTACTAGTTCTATCCCTATTTGTAGCTTATGTATTATGGACAGCAGTATAATACAATTCCTTTCTCTCTCAGATTCCTGAGGCCTTCATTGCGATCAAGAATATTTAAAAGACTCTCCGCAGGCAAATACTTTTGATGTATGATTCTGTGGCCCCTTCGATCGAGACGTTCAACCATTATTTTGACTTCCCTAAGAGAGCCTAACTCCCACTGATTGTTCAGCACATTAGTTAGGTCAGTCCAGGGGAGTAAGGGAAGGTTGGTTTCGAAATTCGATAAATTTCCGACTGCGAAGAAGATTTCGACTTTCAAGACTGAGTGTTTGTCGCGTAAGGAATTATAAGGAAGGACCACGTCTCGGAAGCCCCGCCTCTGTGACATAATGTGAAGGGCACGATTTGCCTGAGAACAGGCTAGTAAGGAATTGCGACCTTCTAGTGAGTCGGCGTCGATATTATATATAATGAGGTCAAGCAGTTCATTTGATAGAACGATTGACGGCATTGGCACCCTGTGTTAACTAAGGTGAGTGAATTCCGTACTGCAAGGACTTTGTGATGGGAAAGAAAGCTCACCTTCGAATACGCCAGTTCTTGTAAAGATTCTTGACAGGATAGTGGCCCACGCTGGTCCACTGTAAGAAAGTTCACGTCAGGCTGCGTAAGCGTTGCCGGGACGGATGGAATCATGATCTTGCTCAGGAGGTAAAAATAATATAGGGCAACATACTGCTAATGGGTTCGCATTAGGTCTTTCGGCATAGCTCCTTGGCAAATGGACAAATTATAGAGCAGAAGGTACCTAAAAATATTCATATGATAATACACCTTCTTCCCTGAATTTCGTCAAGACTTCATTCTTGTCCATGATATCCACCAAATGCGGACGGAACGTATCGAGTAATCCAAGTTGACGGTCAAATTTTGGACACTGGAATTCGATCTTGACGTTTGCAAAATACATTCGATTATCGTCCAATACGCTGGTGAAGTCCGACCAGTCTGGTAGCGACGAAACACCGATTTGGAAACTTTTAAGATAATGGAACAGGACTTTCAGTGTAAGCCGGAGTTGCATGGGATGGAAGGTATTGAATGGCAAGGTTCTTAATGCAGATGCAATCCGGAAGAGGTTCCTGTTTTCACGGGGAGACGTCGACCGAAAGGAATGGATGCCAGTATGGATAATAAGACAATTCAGGTTGAGGAGTATTCCAAAGTCGAGTGTTTGAACGACAAATGGTCGCTGAGCTAGACCATACACGTGTCATTAAATGAAGCAAGTATCGATGATTATTACGCACAAGGTACACGTAGAGATGGAAAGAAATCCAGCTCTTTGAGGGTATTTGAACAAAGATTCAACATGCCGTTGATGTCAGATACTGACCAGATACCTTCAAGTTTCAAACTGCGAAGGTGGGAAATATCCAAGGGCGAACTAGGGGCGCTAAACAATGGCGTCATGGGTTTCTTGTCGTGGGTGGGCCCGTAGCTGACTTCCAGAACTCGCAGTTTGACCTTGTTCATGTTCATAGGAAGGTGGGCGACATCCATCGTGAGACCGTTGATGTGTAGTTCCTCCAGACGGTTACAGTTAGAGAAGATGGATAAAGGGAGAGGTGGGAGGAGAAAGAGGTCGAGTTTAGTGAGCGATGGAGCGAGGTTAATGAAAAAGGATTCCGTGCGTTCATCGAAAACATCCCGATAAAAACCATTCCTATTATGGGCGAAAAGCCCCTGTAAATTGCTCAACTGAGGGACGATTCTGTAGAGCGAGAAGGATGGTGAAGTTGAACATAATTCGAAGGACTTGGGTAGTGCAGTACCTCCGACCACATTGATCGTAAGGTTTCGAACATGAGAACCTATGTGTGGCGAGGCAGCAAGCAGGCCAAGAAACTTATGGCCTGTTGTTCCCTGGCCGTCGCAGAAAACGATCTTATGGTCGTCATTTAAAAAGTAAGAAAGCTCTATATCTCGGAATAGCCGTTCTTGACAGATGATGAGAAGGGCATGGTGTACGCAAGCGCAGGCGGATAGAGATTGTCGGCCTTCTGATGAAGACGAGTCGATACTGTCTATGATATGAAACAGAAGTTCAAGTGGAAGAACTTCTGAATGCTCCTCAGTCATTCCTGAAACGTAACGTCAGTGCTGCTTACCTGGAAGGAAGGAAAATGGGAAACGATCAACACACCTTCGTTGCGGCAAGAGCCAGGTTTTGACCTGAACGACAGTTAGATGCGCATGTCAAGTATATCAAATCTTATCGATCAGTAGCAGCTCTCACCAGCACCGGTGACGCGTGTATATTTTATCACTTCACTACATGCAACGGTGCAAAGCTGGATATATTTTGCTGAGATATATTGATGGAGTTAAAATGCGGAAGTCTGGCTGTGCCAAACGCGAGACTTATCTTCCTGTAGGGTGTATGCCCAGCGACAACTGGCGGCTTGAACTTTGAAATCCTGAAATATCAGGGAGAGCGATGCAGTGGCGTGATAGGAGGACAAGTTCATCTGCCGCAGTGAGAACCAGCTTGGAATAAATTTAGCGGGCGTAACGTCACAGTGATGCGCGTGACCAAATTTCCTGCATTTTCGAACTCAACGCACTCAACTGTCAACTTCTACATAAATTTCACGACTGCCACTGCCTTAAGTGTATGACCGGTGGGCGTATCAAGATCAAGAGATTCGATACGCATATTCAATCGCCATGCTCCGTATCACCTGTCTTTCATTGTCTTGTCGTATGTAGGCTTCTTCATGAAGCAACTGCATATTCGACGAATCACAAAGCAAAATATGTCTACAGCGTTGATTTCTCGGAAAATTCAGGCAGATTCAACCCGTCACTTAGGTAATCGCAGGCCACAAACTTCCAAACTTTCAAATGCGCAGCCCCGACCACCGTAGGCGTTTTTCTTTCCTCTTTTTTTCGGAGCACAGAAAGCAATAGTCGTGAGCGAAATGACGTGAAAATTAGGGGTGATAAATGGATCGATATCGCCTATCAATATTTCATGCTTCTCAGTTTACTACTGGTGCCCATCATCAGGTAGGCCTTCTATTTATCTGAACAAAAAAAAGACCCTTGCGATTCGTTGCAACCTGTCAAACTCGAAGCCAGAAATATTGTCAAGGCATGTGACCATCCACTCATATCAGGACATTCCCACACTTCGTCGCTTCAGGTCTTCCATGTATAACCACTTCGAAACTCCTCTACAATGCTCTCCGATAAGCAAACTGAACAGGGACATTTTATTACTGATATTCTCCCTGAATGCGGACATGTTCAGCCCCCCGGAATACGACTTGGGGCGAGGCACAACCCTGACAAACCATTTCGCCCTCGACACCACTCTCACGACGTCGCGTGTGTGTGGGGTATGGAGGGATGTTATTCTGGAATCACCCTCCATTTGGGATCGGATTCTACAACTAGAGAGAATGCGTGAGCTGGGCAAAGAAGGTCGGGAAGAGATCATGAAGCGAACGGGAAGTGCACCTCTTTGTATCCTGGGTCCCAGCGAAGTGTATGAGGAGATGCAGAGCCAAGAGTCCGTCCGCGAGGCTGTATTTTTCGACACGCTCCTTTGGGATAATTGGCCTCGAGTGCGAAAATTGCACGTCAGAATTGGAAGACGCCACGAATCGCTCTTGACTTCGCTCCTCCTCCGTCCTGCACCGTCCTTGGAATCATTGAGTGCATATTTTCTTCATATCAACTCCAATCCCCGGTCTAGCTCTGATGCCCTTTTTTCGGGGACGGCTCCGTTTCTTCGCGAGTTGGGACTGCGGTTACCACCTTTCAAATTCAACCTTCTGGTACCTTGGATCGCCCACCTCCGAATTCTCAGGTTGTTGACGGACGAGATCGACACTCTAGAGGTTCTAAACGCCATCAAGCGGATGCCTCATCTTCAGCACCTCAGTCTCGCTGATATTGCTGGCCATCCAGATTTCGAGCCCCCAGAACCCGAATCTATCGTCCTCCCAAACCTGACGTATCTCCATGTCGATTTCGAAAATGCTATGGCGTTTTCTCTTGGGATTAAACCAGCCGCGTATTGTGTGTTGTGGATGAAATCCGAAATAGGCCGTCAACACGTTGACCTTTCAGCCGACTTTGTCGCTTTAACGCGTGTAGTGTCTCGCTGTGGTCAGCCGTGCTTTTATTCGCGGAATGTACTATCCTTGGGAGTCACCATCTTCCGGAATTATTTTGCATTCTCTGTTGTTCAAGCTGACGACCGTCTACGATCACTATCATCGCCAATCGTCGACGCAGGATTTACAGCTTGATCCACATTTCACGTTTGCCTTCGATCGTTCATGTCATTCACCTCGAACAGTTCTGGCTTGATTACACCTTTTCTACTTTGTGATCTGTCAAGGGTCAGGGAGCTCGAACTCACATTGGAGTCACATGGCTATGCGGCACCTGTTTTTGGTTTAGATCCCTTTTTTCGAGCTCTTTCGGATGTGCAGATATTGAGGGCTGACTCAATTGGATTAAATATCCTCATGCTAAATGCGGAAATAGGGTCCGACTCGGACCCACTTCTACCCAAACTGCACACTCTACGTCTTCCGAGAACGGTTTTCAACCAAAATTCATTTAGAACAAATTTGTCCAAGTTCTATAACATAAGGAAGGCTCGCCAGTTTCTTCCACTTCTGACTTTGGATCTTGGAAATGACCCGCGAGATGACTTCGCTTTTTTGGAAGGCACGAGTGGATTGAGAGTCACGTGGCAAAAAAACGGAAATCGATCAGAGTATATATGTGGTTCTGGTGGTGAGGGAATAATGGATTTTTTCAAAAATCTATGAGAGGGATGGTGGTGACTGTACCCTGTCGTCCGTTTGTGGGCAATATGTTATAATGCAACGTCTGACTTCCGACCTGATATATGCCATCTTCCGATTGCCTATGTCCTCGTTTCAATTGAGTCGGCGAAGCACTCATTCGTTTGTCTTTTAAAATTCAGATTAAATGAAGTACGTGTGCAGTTCCGAGAGCAAGTGAAAATTCGGAAAAGAGAGAGTTTATGCCGGAAGTCACAGTGAAAACGCAGTAAAAGAAAAACAGTATTGACCGAGGGGAATAACCATATATCGCAGGGAAGAATACCCTGTCCTTGTTGCAAGTATTTGATTAAAAAAACAGCTTCAAGTGTGAATGAGTCACATGCAAATCAACGGAACGGATCAGGATCTTCTCTCCGCACCATCAGGATTGCTCTCTTCTTCTTCATCACTCTCCTCCTCCTCCTCCTCCTCCTCCTCCTCACTATCGCTATCTTCATCAGTCTCATCATCGTATTGAGGTCGGTTTTCCAATGTCATTGGGTCTGTGAATAGAACTTGTGGCACAACGTGCTTCAACAGTGTCACCTTTGCTGATTTATTTGTGCGAAAATCCTCCTCAAACTGGAACGCGATCAGGTTGGAAGAGGAGGGCAGTCCAGAGAAAAGCTCCATCGTAGAAGAGAAGGACGAGGGCAAAGGTCCCATGTAGTAAGGCGGAAATGTCGTGGCTGGTTCGAGATGGGGGATTTGACTCTGCATGTCAAAGGGAGGGTTGCTGATGTCGTATTGCCTCCTGCATGTCGCGGAGTCTCTCTGTGCAGGGTAGTAAAGAGGTTCGTACTCTTCGTGCTGGCTGTCCCAAGTTTCAGTCTCCTTTCGAGAGGGAGAACACCATTCAACATACCTTTCACCGGGGTGTCCAGCGTGAAACTGATTCCGCTCGGTAACTTCGTGCTCTGAGCTGGTCTGCCGACCAGTTGTGGGCAACCGGTGACATCTGTTATTTTGGGGTTCTATCTCTCCTTGATGGAGATTCGAACTATGATGTTGAGTGGGGTGTTGGTGCGAAGATTCCAAAACCACTGTTGGCTGAATGTACATTGATGGTAGGGTCAGGGCTGACTGAACATGATGAGGCGATCCCCATCGATTTTCCAATATCGGAGGTGGAGTGTGTGTACTCTGAACTGGGACGGGACAAGGAGATGATGACGGCTGAGGGTACGGATTCCCTGGTGTGCGGCGGAATAGATCAGGTTGGAAAGCTCGTTGGCTCTCTTCGCGTTGATGATTTGTTGGATATTCAGTCGTACCGAGCCAAGATGCATCGCCGATAGGGGAGGTGGTATGCTCCGCCGAAGGATACGTACCTGTCCAAACAAACTAGTCAGGTTATCTATTGCACACAGAAATATAGCGCCGCCTTACCCCACATATGTCTGTATCCACTGTCATCGCGTTCGGCTCTTATGCGTGCAATCCAATTAGCGTCGGAGGCTGGTGATGGATTGGCACTGTCCATGTCATCTACTGAGGTCACGGAGAAGAAAGGTGGTTGGAAGGGCTGCGCAGAGCTGGTGGAAGAGGTAGGATATTTCATTGAAGAAAAGACGTCTAGCAAAACAGTTCAGAGTGTTCATTAGACTGGTAAATTTGGAACAAAGTTACCTCGCGCGAGTCCGTTTCCAGTCAGAGGGAACTCGACTCCTGGATTTGGAAGACGATCTGAAGACAAGCTCATGCGGTGGAAGGGCGACTGTGATGGCTGCGAAAAGCCATAGGAATCAATGTCCATGACTGGCGCCATAGATGAAGGAGAGTGAAAGGATGGTTGATAATGTGCCTGCCCCTCGTTCATGAACCGAGGTCCCGTAGGTCGCGCGATGGCTGCTTGCGACGGTGCAACAAAGGAAAACGCAGGGGCAGGATTGTTTACCCTCTCTTGACGGACAGCAGAGGCAGCATCTGACAAAATAGTGATCAGAAAATCGGTGCAGAACAAAAGAGAAGAGGCCCACCTTGTGGGTCCTCGTATTGGGAATGCTGTTGGGTAGCGTTGTTTTGAGTGTTCAAGACATAGTTATAATTGTAGTTGTAGTTGTAGTTAGTGAAGCCGTCGCTCCCAGACGCAGGATTCCAGGACATGGTTAATGGAGTGGGGTATAAGGGGTACGATTGCTAGTGTTGAAAGTTGGGGGAGAATATAAGAGAGAATTAGGTGGACGCCTACTTTGTACAACAATGAACCAATTCAGGCACTGCATTCGGAGTTTTGCGAAAATGCAACCCGGGTCCCCGCAGTACGACGGGGTGCTCTTCCATACGACTTGCAAGAGGCTAAAATAGATAATGAGCATTAGGACGAGTGGAAGATAATGTGCATAAGAAACCTCGAATACTTTCACCACCGTCCTGCATTGTTGTTCCCCGAATTCGCTCCTTGTCTTCCAGAATGACTAGTGTACATTTTTCAAGATACCTGTTTTCCAATCTATTTCAAATGCACATCCCCGACCACCGTCAGGCGTTCTTCTTTCCTTTTTTCGAAGCACAGAAATCAATAGTTTTGAGCGAAATGACATGGCAATTAGGATTGATAAATGAATCGATATCGCCTACCAATATTTCATGCTTCTCAGCTTACTGGGGTCATTATCGGATTGCCGGGGCCTTCTATCTTTTCTTTG
>JADNYJ010000507.1:0-22521 GCA_015501075.1 Gymnopilus junonius | reverse complement strand
AGATGAGTGTCTGAGAGGGCCGCCATGTGCAGAACACCTACGGCGGCAGCACGTTCAGACTAAGTTGATAGGGACCAGCCAGCGAGGGCCTCGATCCCCCCAGTTGGGGAGGTGCGGATGCACCGGTAATCCAAAGCACAGCATGCCGTTGCATGCTGGTCATAGTTTGATGTCCCTGGCATTTAGCGCCTTGGAGAACCATAACGGAGGCCATATGTGCATGGGCAACACCACGACCTGTAAAGCAGACACTTTTGCATAGGCGTAAGCCCCCTAGATGAGTTACCAGCATCCGCATCGCCTTAACGGGTGAAGGACTTGGTGGAATAGTACGACATGTTCATGAATGTCAATGTCCGGTCAAGAAGAAACCAATACTGCCAGAACAGCTTGGGCATCAGACGTTGTCACAAGTGTAGGGAGCATACCCTCGATCCATGGACGATTGAACTCAGAATGAGAGCGATCAAATGGAATAACTCCATCTTGTCATGCTCAAGAGCGAGGGCAAATTTGTGAATAGTTCGAAGATTACCGCATAGGACTTTCAGGGCTATGCAGTTGGCATCAGGGTCTTTGACTGCACAATAAGGTGCCATCATCGACATAAGAGAGCAGAGTGGTATCGGAAACCGACTCATCTGCATGAAAGTTCAGCACTGGTGCAGGAAGAGTGCCGAGAGGACTGGGGACAAAGCAGAGCCCTGCCCCACCCCGACATCAGCTTGTTGGGGGTCAGATGAAAACTGTTCCAGGCATAAGTATGGAACGGCCAACCAGTATGATGAAAAGAATTCCACCATGTTGGGAGGGAAGCCCTGCTCCCTGAGAATCGCAATCAACACTTCATGATTGAGGGAAGGGAAGAACTGTGCCACGTCAAAGGCGATGACATGGGTCTTTAAGCCGCGAGCCCACCCTGCATGCACCAGGTGCATGAGAGCAAGCCCGCATCCTCGTGGAATACTGCCGCACACTGCCAAGTTGATTGGGATGGAAAATATTGTGCTTGACAGCATCGAATTGAATGCAGTTGGAAAGCATTTTCTCAACCAATTTGCCAAGGGGTTCAGGAGCACAATGGGCCTGAACGCCTTAGGCGTGGAATATGAGGCTTGTTCGGTTTCGGAATGATCACTGACAGGGACTCCTTAAAGTGAGTTGGCCAATACCCAACCTGAAGGCAGGCATTAGCTAACTGCATGAACACTTGGAGACAGTGTTCATCACAGATAATTGCCTTAAGGTGTGACCACTTAATATGATCAGGACCCAGCGCTGAGTTGTTAGAGCAGGATGCCAATGCCTCCCTCAATTCTAACAGTGAAAGGTGGTCCACTCTTGCACATCCATATCAGGAAGGGAGGCGAGACCACTAATGTCATACGTTCGGTCAGAGGCTGAATTGTACGTGCCATGAAGGGCGTCCCAAAGGGAGGGCATATCATCGCAGGGCTGCCCATTAAATTGGATAGCCTCAGAGGGTGGCAACTTGCACTGCTGGGTCCAGTTCATCAGATCCCAGGGGCGCTTGTTGGTAGTGGCAACTTCATTGATGCACGCATCAAAGAACTTGCGCTTAGCAGCTTTTACAGCTTTGCAGAAAATTTTATGGTTATCGCGAGAGTTATCTCACTGATAAGCATTGAAGGAATCCTCACACGAGTTGCCCCACCAAGGATGGAGTGAGGGGAAATACGAATCATCTTGGAAAACTTTCACCAAGCATCCGAGAAGGCAGAAGCCACATCCGAAGACACAGCCTCCACCTGATCCAGGGTGATGATTGGCGCAAAGGGATCAATGCCTTTGAGCTTCTCAATGATGGACAACATGAAGTCATCCAATTGGGCCTGCTTGGTGAGCAAGTCGATAGCTGTGTGTTTGTCATCAGAATCCACATTCAGTAATTAACAATGGTGTCTCTGGTAAACAGAGAAACTGCCATGATATCATGGTGATCTATAAGATCTTGTTGCATGGCAGGGTGCCAGGGGTTCAGCCTCATCGAAACGTAGGTCAGAACGCGAGGCCGGAGCCCAGTGGGGTCAGGCCGAACCATTACCTTCCAATCAGGGTGGTTCGGTGCACCAATAACTGCCTCACCTTTGGGATCTCTCGAAGATGGAGCACATCGTATCTCATGCCAAGGTGGCTCTTGCAAGAAAATAACGTCAAAAGAATCCTTTAGACGGTCTAGTAGTACATCGATATGGCCATAATTTTGGTTACAATTGTATGAAACTATTCTAATGTCCTCCTTTCTTCTCATTATCGAGCTAGAGGAGGGACGTTAGACGTCAAGGTCCGGAGTGCGCATCTATCACGTACCTCGCAGTATTTGGCAATGATCCAATCGTGATCGAAGTGGTGTTCCCAGAACTTGCAATTGCATCCTGTGGCAGGGTGCTCGCCCCGGCAATTGGGGCAGCGGGCCTTGTGGGGGCATGGCTCACCAGCTGGAGTGGGGTGGTGCATACCGTCCGAGTCCGGCGGAGGCCGGTTGCAGCAAGGCGCAAGGGCGCGATGCTCGTCGGTGGCATGAGGCCTGCCACACTGCACACAGCGGCGCTGGTGGGCCCTACAATCCTTGGTGAGATGACCCCAGTGCTGGCACATGGGGACACCTCATCGAGCAGCAGCTGGCTTTACATAAAGCAGCTCATCCTTGTAGCGAAAAGCTTTCTTGATAAGCGTCTTCACGGTTCATCCAGTCTGGGAGTCCCAGATCTCAAAGTAGCAGTCAAACTTAGAGCTCTTTGCTGATTGACGTATGAGGCATGCATGCCCCGCAAAAGGAATGCCCGAGAAGAGAGGGGCCCTTTCGAGCGCTCTCTCAATGTCGGCGATGGTGGTAGGAGTCTTCTGGAAGACGTCCATGTAATAGGGAACATCCAAAACCTTCAGGAAGGCTTTGGACATCAGTAGTCAACCCAGGGTGTCAACTCCTTATTAGCATCGGAGGTGCCCTGGACAACATTATAGATGCACCCCGAAGGAGCATAAGCTCTGGTCATGGGTACGTGGTTGGTGTGCAGGCCCACCCATGATAGGCAGGCTCCGCAGAAGTGATCCAATATCGAATCGGTCGAGGGCCATCATCCAGTTGATCTCATCAACCAGCGTGGCAAGTATGACGTTCATGGTGCACGGTCGTTGAACACCACGAGAACTTGGCGGCGCATTGGGCCAGCCATGACATAGTCCAGCCCTTTAGACTTGGCTGGGGTGGAGGGTCTAGCGGGCCCTGAGAGGGTCCGGGACCAGGGTCTGGGCCTGGGCCTGAAGCAGCCTGGGTCCAGGTTTGGGTGCCATTTGGGACTGCATGCTCAAAGTAGCGATTGTAAGTGACCCGCGGTCAGGACCCTGGAACAGGTGTCCGGAGTTTCGAGGCGAAGGAGCGCTTGGGTGGGAGGAGAGGGGAATGGGAGGGGGCCCTGGAGGGGGCGGCCTCTGATATTGGACCAGCTTAGCCTTCTGTTTATGAGGCTGAAGCTTGGCACAAGCAGGAGCAGGAGTGGGAGCCTTGGGAGGCTCCGCAGGGTCCGCTGGAGGGCCAGTCTGCTTCGGGGGGGCAGACTGGGAAGATGAAGGCTCAGGAGGGGGAGCAGAAGTTCCCCCTCGAGTCTTTGCTAGGTCTCGATACATGAGGTCCACTAGGGAACTATCAGAATTGATAAGGTTGTGGATGATTGACCATCTAAGAGACGGCGATCATGCGCTGACACCTGTGGCCTCCTTGGCCCAAGGGGAAGAAGTGACCGAATTCACTATCCTAGTGAAAAGGCCAGTATAATCAGGGCGGTCTGCCCCTGATAGAGTAGAAGGGCCGTTGGACATCATGAATGAACCAATGGTCTTCAGAGACTCCGCCACAGCAACCCAGTCCCCCTCCGATCCTGTGAGGGAAAGGGCAGTAGGCTGCGGCTCTGGAGAGATGCTTGCGAGAGGAAAACAAATGGTATCATCCTCCTCCCCCATGGAAACATCAGGGGATGAAGCCCTCGAAGCAATGGGAGTAGTGGCCCGTGAGTGTATCACTGACCGAGACTCAGCCTCCTCCCGCTCACGAGGAGCAGGGGTGGATGAAGAGTATCTCTCTCAAACGGATCGAGAGGACGAAGAACCCTCAGGGGTAGGGGATTTGGTGCTCGAAGCTCTGATGGGTGGAATATGCCTGCCAGAGGCAGAAAGGGTGGGGCGCTTGGGTGTGGACGATGATGATCACTTGGACATCGTCTTGCACTAAAGGTGCGTACACACTCGAATAACTGTAAACAGCTATCCAAGGACCAGATCGCAGGTTGTAGAGAGAAGTTGCGGTTTTGCGAGGTATTGACGTTTTGCGATGGTGGTGGTCTGTGGGAAAGAAGGATTGCTCCTACACTCTGGCATCATCGCTGTTGTCACCACAATCATGCAGACATCTCTAAGATGCACAGAAATGGTCTGGTGACTGGAATGACTCTGGATTTGAAGGAAAAGCCTGACTTAGTTTGTGAGCCTTGTTTAGCAGGCAAGATGCATTCCAATCCTTTCCCAACTTCACCCAGCAGAGCTACCAAGCCTCTAGAGCTTGTACACTCAGATCTGCATGGCCCCATTCGTACTCCAACCCCTGAGGGCTATAGATACTGGGTCACTTATATTGATGACTGCACTTCACTCTGAGCTGCCTACCTTCTAAAGTGAAAGAGCGAAACATTTACAGCCTTCAAACAGTTCAAAGCATGGGCAGAGAACCAATTGGATGCAAAAATCAAAGCATTACAGGATGATAAAGCTGGGGAATACATGTCTAAGGAGTTTATCACATTTACAGACAGTTGTGGGATAATTAGGCGACACAGCACCAGGAATAGGCCACAACAGAATGGAGTAGCAGAGAGAGCAAACAGAACTATGTCTGATGATATCTCAGCAATGCTCTTTGAAGCTGGCCTGCCCCTTTGGTTCTGGGCCTATGCACTCGCAACAATGATACATGTCTGGAATCACATCCCTACATCCACTCTATCTGATTCAACACCTTATGAAGCCTGGAACCACCAGAAACCAGACATTTCGCATTTCAGAGTTTGGGGATGCTTAGCCTATGTCTTTATTCAGAAGGACAAGTGAACCCCTCTTGGACCTCACATGGAGAAGTGCATCTTTGTGGGCTACCCTACTGGATACAAAGGCTGGCAGTTCTACAATCCAACCACAAAGAAGTTTATCATCTCTGAAAGAGCTGAGTTTGATGAAAGGTCATTTCCTAGCATTGGTCCTGGTTTCAAATCATCTGGTTCACCTCTCCCACTGGTTCTCCCTGCTCCTAATGCTTTCCTGCACCCCTTGCACCACCACTCGAGGTCTGGGGGGAGGATGATGATTTGGACACAAATATGAAGCCAGATGAGCCCCAAGTTGATCCAGTTCCCAAATTACCACCTGAGCGCACTCCTAGTCCAGAAATCCCTCTACCACCTTGCACTCCTTCGCCTCCACCTCCTGCTCAGATACAGCCTCCTGCAACTCCACAGCCACTTAGGTGCACTACTCATGTTATTAGACCCCCTGGTGAATTGCCGCCAAGTTCTCATGGTGTTCAATGACTGTGTGCCGATGAATGTCATACTTGCTATGCTGGTTGATGAGATCAACCAGATGATGGCCCTCGATCGATTCGATATTCGGATCACTTCTGCAGAGCCCACCTATCGTGGGTGGGCCTTGCACACCAATCACGTACCCACGACTGATGAGCTTATGCTCCTTCGGGGTGCGATCTACAATGTTGTCCAGGGCACCTCTGATGCTAATAAGGAGCTGACACCCTGGGTCAGGCTACCAATGTCCAAAGCCTTCTTGAAGGTTTTGGATGTTCCCTATTCAACTCGGTGGTGTGCGTCAGCACTCCACTGAGGATGCAGGCTTGCTCCTCACGCACCTGGTGTGGGTGGGGTGGGCTCGTGGCTTGAAGACCAGTGTCATTGCCTTTGACATAGCACAGTTCTTCCCTTCCCTCAATCATGAAGTGGTGATTGCGATCCTTAGGAAGCAGGGCTTCCCTCCTAATGTGGTGGAATTCTTTTCATCATACCTGGTCGGCCGTTCCACATCTTACGCCTGGAACGGCTTTCAATCTGACCCCCGACAAGCTGATGTTGGGGTGGGGCAGGGCTCTGCTTTGTCCCCAGTCCTCTCGGCACTCTTCCTCGCACCAGTGCTGAAACTTTTCATGCAGAATGAGTTGGTCTCTGATACCACTCTGCTCTCTTATGTCGATGACAGCACACTCATCGTGCAGTCACAGACACTTGATGCCAACTGCATAGCCCTGAAGAGGTCCTATGCGGTGATTTTCAAACTCTTCACAAAGTTTGCCCTCGCTCTTGAGCATGACAAGATGGAGTTATTCCATTTTGATTGTTCTCACTCTGAGTTCAATCCATCCATGGATCTAGGGTATGCTCCCTACACTCGTGACAAACATCTGACGCCCAAGCCATTTTGGTGGTACTTGGGCTTCTTCTTCGATCGGAAGTTGACGTTCCATGAACATGTCCGGTATTACTCCACCAAGTCCTTCACCACTGTTAAGGTGATGAGGATGCTTGGTAACTCATCTAGGGGACTCACTCCCATGCAAAAGCGTCTGCTTTACAGGTCCTGTGTGTTGCCTATTGCAACATATGGCCTCCGACTGTGGTTCTTCCAGGGCGCTAAGTGCCAGGGGACCATCAAACTACTGACCAGCATGCAACGGCATGCTGTGCTTTGGATTACCGGTGCATTCCGCACCTCCCCAACTGGGGGGATCGAGGCCCTCGCTGGCTTGGTCCCTATCAACTTAGTCTTGAAACGTGCTGCCGCCGTAGGTGTTCTGCACATGGCGGCCCTCTCAGACACTCATCCGGTGCGCTCCCTTCTGAGTGTGCCCTTTTCCAAAGGAGCAATTCCTCACCCTCGCTCTG
Organism: Gymnopilus junonius; assembly: GCA_015501075.1. Lineage (NCBI taxonomy): Eukaryota > Fungi > Basidiomycota > Agaricomycetes > Agaricales > Galerinaceae > Gymnopilus > Gymnopilus junonius. Next base: position 15,562 of record JADNYJ010000507.1, on the reverse strand, counting down.
CTGCCTTTATGACTGCCCCACAATGCGCTAAGGTGCGGGGTATGGTTATGGATGTTGATGACATGCTCCATGTAGTCAGCGAGCCTCTGGAGCCATTTGCCCCAGAGGCTCATCCAGGCGGGTGATTCCTTGAGTTACATCATGGAATTCACTTTGATATTACTCCGGCACCCAAGGATAAGGTTGGGCTTCGGCGCGAATGGTTAGACCACTTCTGGGAAGCTTCGAAGTGGGAACCATCCACTCTGGTCTGTGTCGGCGATGGTAGTCACCCCACTGACCGAAACAAGCAAGCTATTGCAGCTTCGCTTGTATTTCGCCAAGGAGTCGAGGTGCATGCATCTCGCTATGTGGCTGGGAGTGCTCTTTTTTTTTTTTTTTTTTTTTTTTTTTCTAAATCGAGGATTTATATACCGGTGCGCGTAAGCAGTCTGGTCACAGATATACATACACCCAAGTAATCTACCATTAAACTATGCCTAGTGCGAGACTGGCTCTCGCGGGCCAACTTAGGACCACAAACAGTGGGCCTGTGCTCTCGTTGATGCCCTGACCAAAGGGAGGGGTCCAACAAAGTAATGGAAGGGCACCGGAAGGGGGCCCGCCAGCCAAACCCGCCAGCCCAGGATGCGCGCACACTGTGTTAGCCACTGAAGGCAGACCATTTCGGGTCGCCGAAGCAGGGGGCTACAAGGTCTGTCGATAGCGCCGAAGCTCCAGAACCAAAGCCCCCACCCTCAACCCAGCAAAGTCAAAGCCCGCCAAGTATTAGGACTCTGTTCTGAGTGCACCCCAAACTGCTGAATCCAGCCAACAGGAACAACGCCTACCTTGCCCGACCAAGTTATCTGACACCCTGAGGGGGGCGGTTGAAGGCAAACACTGTGGGGTTGGCCTTCAAAAAGGAAATGAGCTGATCCAGATGAACTGGATAGTCATGACGGTCATGCTGGGGACACATCCAAAATAAGTGGTCGCGGGTTTGGGTATAGAAGCTGCACTCGCAACTGGTGGATTCAGGGATGTTGAATCGAGAGTAATACTCCCCGATGGGAGCATGGTTGGTAATGGTGTGAGTGACCCTTGTAAAGAGAGTCAAGTCACCGCCTGCAGCTTGAAGCCAAGGACCACCTCGTTTGGCCCGTGGTTCGAGTCGACCCCCGTTGAGGTCGGTGAGTGACAAAAATTGTCGCCCTGAGTATGAGGGCTGCTGGAACAACTCTTTCCAGCCCTCCCCTGGGTTGTCGTCTGCGGCTTTGCGCAGAGAGGCAAGTGAGTGTGGCGTGTTAGGCCCCACCATTACTGAAAGCTCGGTAGCCATGAGATGAGCTTGGTAGTGTATGCCCCACTTCAAGAAGATGGGACATGATGAAGAGAGATGTGGCGGTCAGGACCTCTGGCCCACCACTCCATAAGGGCGCAGATAACGGCCAAGGAGTGAGCTTGGCCGGAATGCACGGAGGCATCAAGCAGACTCCCCAAAGCCTTGGTGGAGTCCGACAAGATGACAATGTAGTCACAGTTGTCCATGGCACATGCCCAGACAATTGCAGTATGCAGGGAGTAAAGCTCAGCATCTTCTGCAAGAGCACTCCCAGCCACATAGCGAGATGCATGCACCTCGACTTCTTGGCGAAAAACAAGTGAAGCTGCAATGGCCTGCTTGTTCCGATCAGTGGGGCGACTACCATTGCCAACACAGACCAGAGTGGACGGTTCCCGCTTCGAAGCATCCCAGAAGCAGTCTAACCATTCGCGCTGGAGCCCAACTTTATCCTTGGGCGCCGGAGTGACATCAAGGCGAATTCCAAGATGTAACTCAAGGAATTGCCCACCTGGACGGGCTTCTGGGGCAAAAGGCTCCAGAGGCTCGCTGACTACATGGAGCATGTCATCGACGTCCATAACAGTACCCTGCACCTTAGTGCATTGTGGGGCAGTCATAAAGGCAGCAGAGCAAGGGTGAGGAGTCGCCCCTTTGGAAAAGGGCACACTCAGAAGGGAGTGCACCAGATGAGTGTCTGAGAGGGCCGCCATGTGCAGAACACCTATGGCGGCAGCACATTTCAAGACTAAGTTGATAGGGACCAGGCCAGCGAGGGCCTCGATTCCCCCAGTTGGGGAGGTGCAGAATGCACTGGTAATCCAGAGTGCAGCATGACGCTGCATGCTGGTCAGTAATTTGATGGTCCCCTGGCACTTAGCGCCTTGGAAGAACCACAGCCAAAGGCCATATGTTGCAATAGGCAACACACAAGACCTGTAAAGCAAACACTTTTGCATAGGCGTAAGCCCCCTAGATGAGTTACCAAGCATCCTCATCGCCTTAATGGTGGTGAAGGACTTGGTGGAATAGTACCAGACATGTTCATGAAATGTCAATTTCCAGTCAAAGAAGAAACCCAAGTACCGCCAAAATGGCTTGGGCATCAGATGCTTGTCCTGGGTGTAGGGAGCATACCCTAGATCCATGGACGGATTGAACTCAGAGTGAGAATGATCAAAATGGAATAACTCCATCTTGTCATGCTCCAGAGCGAGGGCAAACTTTGTGAAGAGTTTGAAAATCACCGCATAGGACCTCTTCAGGGCTATGCAGTTGGCATCAAGTGTCTGTGACTGCATGATGAGTGTGCCGTCATCGACATAAGAGAGCAGAGTGGTATCGGAAACCGACTCATTCTGCATGAAAAGTTTCAGCACTGGTGTGAGAAAGAGTGCCGAGAGGAGCTGGGAGTGCTCTTGCAGAGGATGCTGAGCTTTACTCCCTTCATACTGCAATTGTCCAGGCTTGCACCATGGACAACTGTGACTACATTGTTATCATGTTGGACTCCACCAAGGCTTTGGGGAGTCTGCTTGATGCCTCCATGCATTCCGGCCAAGCTCACTCCTTGGCCGTTATCTGCGCCCTTACGGAGTGGTGGGCCAGAGGTCCTGACCGCCACATCTCTCTTCATCATGTCCCATCTTCATTGAAGTGGGGCATACACTACCAAGCTCATCTCATGGCTACCGAGCTTTCAGTAATGGTGGGGCCTAACACACCACACTCACTTGCCTCTCTGTGCAAAGCCGCAGACGACAACCCAGGGGAGGGCTGGAAAGAGTTGTTCCAGCAGCCCTCATACTCAGGGCGACAATTTTTGTCACTCACCGACCTCAACGGGGGTCGACTCGAACCACGGGCCAAACGAGGTGGTCCTTGGCTTCAAGCTGCAGGTGGTGACTTGACTCTCTTTACAAGGGTCACTCACACCATTACCAACCATGCTCCCATCGGGGAGTATTACTCTCGATTCAACATCCCTGAATCCACCAGTTGCGAGTGCAGCTTCTATACCCAAACCCGCGACCACTTATTTTGGATGTGTCCCCAGCATGACCGTCATGACTATCCAGTTCATCTGGATCAGCTCATTTCCTTTTTGAAGGCCAACCCCACAGTGTTTGCCTTCAACCGCCCCCCTCAGGGTATCAGATAACTTGGTCGGGCAAGGTAGGCGTTGTTCCTGTTGGCTGGATTCAGCAGTTTGGGGTGCACTCAGAACAGAGTCCTAATACTTGGCGGGCTTTGACTTTGCTGGGTTGAGGGTGGGGGCTTTGGTTCTGGAGCTTCGGCGCTATCGACAGACCTTGTAGCCCCCTGCTTCGGCGACCTGAAATGGTCTGCCTTCAGTGGCTAACACAGTATGCGCGCATCCTGGGCTGGCGGGTTTGGCTGGCGGGCCCCCTTCCGGTGCCCTTCCATTACTTTGTTGGACCCCTCCCTTTGGTCGGGGCATCAACGAGAGTATGGGCCCACTGTTTTGTGGTCCTAAGTTGGCCCGCAAGAGCCAGTCTCACACTAGGCGTAGTTTAATGGTAGATTACTTGGGTGTATGTATATCTGCGACCAGACTGCTTTCGCGCACCGGTATATAAATCCTTGATTTAAAAAAAAAAAAAAAAAAAGGCCCCCTGGTGAATGGTGGAAGATCAAACCGCTCTCTAAAGCAATTGAAGAGGCAGAAGATGATGAAGATGATTTAGAAGGTGCTCTGGCTGCTGGAAATGATGCTACACCTCGTTCCTTCACACACGCACTAAAGACACCTCTGGGAGCTCAATGGCGTGAAGCTGCAACACAGGAGTACAACTCCTTGGTTGAGAATAACACTTGGGAAATTATGGATCTTCCTGAAGGTCAAAAGGCAATTGGATCTGGTTGGGTGTTCAAAGTCAAACACAATGCTGATGGTTCAATTGAGCGATTCAAAGCACGAATTGTTGCCAAAGGGTACTCACAACATCCAGGAATCGACTACAATGAGATCTTTGCACCTACCTTCGCCCTGCAATGCTGCGCTTGATTTTAGCATTGGCAGCCATTGAGGATCTAGAACTCCACTCTCTTGACATCACCTCTGCCTTTCCCAATGGTGACTTGGATGAGGAGATTTATATGAAGCAACCTGAAGGCTTTCATCTAGGAGGACCCAATGCAGTCTGCAGACTTCGCAAATCGCTCTATGGACTCAAACAGGCAGCCAGACAGTGGAACAAGAAGTTACATGGAGTTCTGGAGGAAATGGGCTTCAAGCGAATTCAAGCTGATAGATCTGTCTACATCTACTCCAACTCTGAAGCTCGCATCATTATGCCTATCTACATTGATGATATCACCCTTGCTTCAACATCCCAGTCTGCTATTGAGTCCACCATTGCCCAACTCTCTTCCTACTTCAAATGTCGCAATTTAGGCCCAACTCAGTTCCTACTAGGTATTGGCATTGGCAGAGACCGCCCCAAGCACACTATAACACTCCACCAGCACCAGTTCATCCTGGACATGCTTGAGAAGTATGGTATGTCTAAATGTCATCCTGTCAAAACCCCTCTTCCTCCCAAGCTCCAACTTTCTCATTCTATGTCCCCTTCTACTCCTGAGGAGGAACAAGAAATGGCAACCATTCCTTACCTGTCTGCAGTTGGCTCTCTTCAGTATTTGGCCACCATGACTCAACCTGATATTGCTTACTCTGTGGGCTTTTTGGCTCGCTACAACTCCAATCCTGGTTTCAAGCACTGGCAGGCTCTCAAACACCTGCTTCGCTATATCAAAGGAACTTTGGAGTACAAGCTGACTTACTCTGGCACCAATTCGATGTCTGAGCCCTTTGTAATGTACACTGATGCTTCACATGGTGACTACATTGATTCAGGATGATCAACAGCTGGTTATGTCTCAATCATAGCTGGAGGAGCTATCAGTTGGTATTCTAAGTTGCAAACTCTTGTTGCACTTTCCACCACTGAAGCAGAGTACCTTGGAGCAGTTGAAGCTGGTAAAGAGATTGCCTGGATGAGGAACATCCTTGGTGAATTTGGTTATTTGGCTACTGGACCTTCAACCCTCAAAATGGACAACCAAAGTGCAATCACAGTTGCAAAGAATCCAGAACATCATGGGAGAATGAAGCAACTTGATCTTCGACATTTTTGGCTCAGGGACAAGGTTGAAGAAGGTGTGATTGTTCCAGATTACATTCCAACAGCAGACATGATTGCAGACTCTTTGACAAAGTCTCTCCCTGCTCCCAAAGTTCACTTTTGCAGAGAATCAATGGGTGTGTTATCTTAGATCTTTTCTTGTCTTTTCTTGTCTTGTTTTTCTCTTTCTTTCTTGTTTGTAGACTTAGAGACATGTTCAGTCATGGGGGTATGTTAGAGTGACTCTCACATGATATGTTACATGTCACAGAGTAGTTACATTGTAGCTAAGTCCTCCTGAAGTCCTTAGTTCTTAACTCTGGACTTCAGGTGAGTAGTACATAGTTTCTCCTTGTATTTAGACAGTTCTTAACTCTGGACTTCAGTCCTTTTAATAGAAGCACCCGCCTGGACGAGCTTCTGGGGCAAAGGGCTCCAGAGGCTCACTGACTACATGGAGCATGTCATCGACATCCATAACAGTGCCCCGCACCTTAGCGCATTGTGGGGCAGTCATAAAGGCAGCAGAGTGAGGGTGAGGAGTTGCTCCTTTAGAAAAGGGCGCACTCAGAAGGGAGTGCACCGGATGAGTGTCCGAGAGGGCCACCATATGCAGAACACCTACTGTGGCAGCACGTTTCAAGACTAAGTGGATAGGGACCAGGCCAGCGAGAGCCTCGATCCCTCCCATAGGGGAGTTATGGAATGCACCGGTAATCCAGAGTGCAGCATGCCTCTGCATGCTGGTCAGTAGTTTAATGGTCCCCTGGCACTTAGCTCCTTGGAAGAACCACAACCAGAGGCCGTATGTTGCAATAGGCAACACACAAGACCTGTAAAGCAGACACTTTTGCATGGGCGTGAGCCCCCTAGATGAGTTACCAAGCATCCTCATCGCCTTAATGGTGGTGAAGGATTTGGTAGAGTAATACCGGACATGTTCATGAAATGTCAATTTCTGGTCGAAGAAGAAACCCAAGTACCGCCAAAACGGCTTGGGCATCAGATGTTTGTCACGAGTGTAGGGAGCATACCCTAGATCCATGGATGGATTGAACTCAGAATGAGAACGATCAAAATGGAATAACTCTGTCTTGTCATGCTCAAGAGCAAGGGCGAACTTTGTGAAGAGTTCAAAAATCACCGCATAGGACCTCTTCAGGGCTATGCAGTTAGCATCAAGTGTCTGTGACTGCACGATGAGTGTGCCATCATCAACATAAGAGAGCAGAGTGGTATCGGAGACCGACTCATTCTGCATGAAAAGTTTCAGCACTGGTGTGAGAAAGAGTGCCGAGAGGACCGGGACAAAGCAGAGCCCTGCCCCACCCCGACATCAGCTTGTGGGGATCAGATTGAAAACCGTTCCAGGCGTATGACGTGGAACGGCCACTAGGTATGATGAAAAGAATTCCACCACATTAGGAGGGAAGCCCTGCTTCCTGAGAATCACAATCAGCACTTTGTGATTGAGGGAAGGGAAGAACTATGCCACGTCGAAGGCGATGACACTGGTTTTTAAGCCCGAGCCCACCCTGCATGCACCAGGTGCATGAGGAGCAAGCCCGCATCCTTGGTGGAGCACTGCCACACTCCGCCAGTTGATTAGGATGAAAAATGTCGTGCTTAACAGCATCGAATTGAATACGGTTGGAAAGCATCTTTTCAACCAACTTGCCCAGGGTGTTCAGGAGCACTATTGGTCTGAACGCCTTAGGTGTGGAATATGAGGGCTTGTTCAGTTTAGGAATAATCACTGACAAGGACTCCTTAAAGTGAGTTGGCCAATACCCAACCCGAAGGCAGGCATTAGCTAACTGCACGAACACCTGAAGACAGTGTTCGTCGCGAATAATTGCCTTAAGGTGTGACCACTTAATATGGTCAGGACCCGGCGCTGAGTTGTTAGAGCAGGATGCCAAGGCCTCCCTCAATTCTAACAGTGAAAAGGCGGTCCACTCGCGCACTTCCATATCGGGAAGGGAGGTGAGACCACTAATGTCATACGTTCAGTCAGAGGCCGAGTTGTACATGCCATGAAGGGCATCCCAGAGGGAGGGCATATCATGGCAGGGCTGCCCATTAAACTGGATAGCCTCGGAGGGTGGTAACTTGCACTGCTGGATCCAGTTCATAAGATCCCAGGGGCGCTTGTTGGTAGTAGCAACTTCATTGATGCGCTCATCAAAGAACTTGTGCTTAGCAGCTTTGACAGCTTTGCAGAAAATTTTATGGTTATCGCAAGAGTTATCTCACTGATAAGCATCGAAGGAATCCTCACAAGAGTTGTCCCACCAAGGACGGAAGTAAGGGGAAATACGAATCGTCTTGGAATACTTTTGCCAAGCATCCGAGAAAGCAGAAGCCACATCCGAAGACATAGCCTCCACCTGATCCAGGGTGATGATCGGCACAAAGGGATCAATGCCTTTGAGCTTCTCAATGATGGACAACACAAAGTCATCCAATTGATCCAGTGGCAGTGAGCACATTGGAACAGTTGCTGCCACTGGAGCAACAGAAATAGAGCAAGCCAGCGGAACATGGTCCGATGGCCCGTGCCATAGTTCACCTTGCCGAGTCCCTGCAGACAGCTCCTTGGTAGGCTGAATGAAGATGAGGTTGATGACTGACTCTCATAGTGATGGGTTACCAGGGATGTGAGTGGGGCCCCGGATTGACTGGGAGTGAGAGCATCAGTCCCAGCATAGCTGCCGTGTTCAGCAGGTTATTAGCTGTCATCCGATGATGCAGGACACCAGGGTCCCACTTATTTGAATGACAGTTGAAGTCACCCCCCATGTAATGAAACATTGGGAGAAAGTCGGCCTGCTCAGTGAGCAAGTCGATAGCTGTGTGTTTGTTATCAGAATCACATTCAGTAAATTAACAATGGTGTCCCCGGTAAACAGAGAAACCACCATGATGTCATGGTGATCTATAAGATCACGTCGCATGGCAGGGTGCCAGGGGTTCAGCCTCATCGAAATGTAGGTCAGAACACATGGCCGGAGCCCAGTGGGATCAGGCCGAACCATTACCTTCCAGTCAGGGTGGTTCGGTGCACCAATAACTGCCTCACCTTCAGGATCTCTCGAAGATGGGGCACGTCATATCTCACGCCAAGGTGGCTCTTGCAAGAAAATAACATCAAAAGAATCTTTTAGATGGTCTAGAAGTACATCAGCTAGAGGAGGGATGTTAGACATCAAGGTCCAGAGTGCACATCAATCACGTACCTCGTGGTATTTGGCTATGATCCAATCATGATCGAAGCGGTGTTCCAGAACTTGCAATTGCATCCTGTGGCAGGGTGCTCACCCCGGCAATTGGGACAGTGGGCCTTGTGGGGGCATGGCTCACCAGCTGGAGTGGGGTGGCGCATACCGTCCGAGTCCGGCGGAGGCCGGTTGCAGCAAGGCACAAGGGCACGATGCTCATCAGTAGTGTGAGGCCCACCACACCATACACAGTGGCACTGGTGGGCCCTACAATCCTTGGTGAGATGCCCCCAGCGCTGGCACATGGGGACACCACATCGAGCGGCAGTTGGCTTTACATAAAGCAGCTCATCCTTGTAGTGAAATGCTTTGTTAATAAGCGTCTTCATGGTTCGTCCAGTCTGGAAGTCCCAGATGTCAAAGTAGCAATCAAACTTAGAGCTCTTTGCTGATTGACGTATGAGGCATGCATGCCCCGCAAAAGGAATGCCCAAGAAGAGAGGGGCCCTTTCGAGTGCTCTCTCAATGTCGGCGATGGTGGTGACAGTCTTCTGGAAGACGTCCATATAATAGGGAACATCCAAAACCTTCAGGAAGGCTTTGGACATTGGTAGACCGACCCAGGGTGTCAGCTCCTTATTAGCATTGGAGGTGCCCTGGACAACATTGTAGATCGCACCCCGAAGGAGCATAAGCTCATCAGTCATGGGTACGTGGTTGGTGTGCAGAGCCCACCCACGATAGGTGGGCTCCGCAGAAGTGATCTGAATATCGAATCGATTGAGGGCCATCATCCAGTTGATCTCATCAACCAGCATAGCAAGTATGACGTTCATCAGCACGCGGTCATTGAACACCACGAGAACTTGGCGGCATGTCAGGCCTGCCATGACAAAGTCTAGCCCTTTGGACTTGGCTGGGTAGAGGGTCCAGGTTTGCGGTGCCATTTGAGCAACTGCACGCTCAAAGTAGCGATTAGTAAGCGATCCACAGGTCGAGGACCCCGGAACTGGTGTCCAGAGTTTCGAGGCAAAGGAGTGCTTGGGATGGGAGGAGAGAGGAACGGGAGGGGGCCCTGGAGGGGGCGGCCTCTGATCCTGAACCAGCTTTGCCTTCTGTTTGCGGGGCTGAAGCTTGGTACAAGAAGGAGCAGGAGCGGGAGCCTTGGGAGGCTCCACAGGGTCCGCTGGAGGGCCAGTCTGCTTTGGAGGAGCAGACTGGGAAGATGAAGGCTCGGGGGGGGAGCAGAAGCTTCCCCTCAAGTCTTCGCTAGGTCTCGATACATGAGGTCCACTAGGGAACTATCTGAATTGATAAGGTTATGGACGATTGACCATCTAAGAGACAGCGATCGTGCACTGATGCCCATGGCCTCCTTGGCCCAAGGGAAGTAGTGACCAAATTCACTATCCTAGTGAACAGGCCAGCATAATCAGGGCAGTCTGCCCCTGATAAAGTAGAAGGACCGTTGGACATCATAAATGAACCAATGGTCTTCAGTGACTCCGCCACAGCAACCCAGTCCCCCTCCGATCCTGTGAGGGAAAGGGCAGTAGGCTGCGGCTCTGGAGAAGCACTTGGGAGAGGAAAACAAACAGTGTCATCATCCTCCCCCATGGAAACATCGGGGGACGAAGCCCTTGAAGCAATGGGAGTAGTGGCCTGTGAGTGGATCACTGACCGAGACTCAGTCTCCTCCCGCTCGTGAGGAGCAGGGGTGGCTGAAGCATATCTCTCTTGAATGGATCGAGAGGATGAAGAACCCTCAGGGGTTGGGGATTTGGTACTCAAAGCACTGACGGATGGTAAACGCCTGCCAGAGGCAGAGAGGGAGGGGCGCTTGGGCGCAGACAATGATGATTGCTTGGACATCGATTTGCACTAAAGGTGCATACACACTCAAATAGCAATAAACACTATCCAAGGACCAGATCACAGGTTGTTGAGGAGAGTTGCAGCATTGCGAGTATATCGATGTTTTGCGATGGTGGTGGTCTGTGGGAAAGAAGGATGCCCATCCACCACTACCATCTTCACAGGTTTGTAATCATCAACCTCCATTTCTTCATCATGCCTTCTTTGCCTGTGAGCATGAGCCCATCTATCTTCTTCAGTATACTGCACAGAGTTATCTGCATCATCTCTAGTCAATACAGGAATATCTGAGTTTGTTTCATCCAATCCAGCAACAGATGCAGGATCATTGTGTTGTCCAACATTTCCTGCAGATGATTTGTATGGATGGGAGCATTCAGAGCACTCATGGTGTATTCCAATGTCCACCACACCATTGTTGCCCAGCTGTGCAAATGCTTCTTTCACAACTCCCTTGATATCCAAGTTGTTAGGCATCTTTAGATCTCGATTATGGGCAGTGGCAACAGCCCGGATAGACTCCTGCACAAATAGCTGCCAAACCTGGTGACATGTGATCTGGATTGAGTTGGTGTTGTTAGAATTGCTGTCATTCCAGAACTGAGTATAAGCAGATGCTGAGGCATGGAAGTTGTATACACTACTCAGAATAGTGCACATCCTTCTTTCCCACAGACCACCATCATCACAAAATGTCGATATACTCACAATGCTGCAACTCTCCTCAACAACCTGTGATCTGGTACTTGGATAGTGTTTATCACTATTCGAGTGTGTACGCACCTTTAGTGCAAGTCGATGTTCAAGCAATCATCATTGTCCACACCCAATCGCCCCTCCCTCTCTGCCTCTGGCAGGCGTTTACTGTCTGTTGGAGCTTCGAGTACCAAGTCTCCAACCCCTGAGGGTTCTTCGTCCTCTCGATCCGTTCGAGAGAGATATGCTTCATCCACCCCTGCTCCTCGTGAGCAGGAGGAGGCTGAGTCTCGGTCAGCAATACACTCATGGGCCACTACTCCCATTGCTTCAAGGGCTTCATCCCCTGATGTTTCCATGGGGGAGGATGATGATACCATTCATTTTCCTCTCCCAAGCGCCTCTCCAGAGCTGCAGCCTACTGCCCTTTCCCTCACAGGATCAGAGGGGGATTGGGTCGCTGTGGCGGAGTCACTGAAGACCATTGGTTCATTCATGATGACCAATGGTCCTTCTACTTTATCAGGGGCAGATCGCCCTGATTATGCTGGCCTTTTCACTAGAATAGTGAATTTGGTGACTACTTCCCCTTGGGCCAAGGAGGTCATGGTTGTCAGCACACAAGCACCGTCTCTTAGATGGTCAGTCATCCGCAACCTCATCGATTCAGACAGCTCCCTAGTGGACCTTATGTATCGAGACCTCGCAAAGACTCGAGGAGGAGCTTCTGCTCCCCCCCCTGAGCCCTCATCTTCCCAGTCTGCCCCTCCAAAGCAGATTGGCCCTCCAGCAGACCCCACGGAGCCCCCCAAGGCACCCGCTCCTGCTCCTGCTCATGCCAAGCTTCAGCCTCATAAACAGAAGGCTAAGCTGGTCCAGTACCAGAGGCTGCCCCTCCAGGGCCCCCTCCCATTCCCCTCTCCTTGCACCCCAAGCACTCCTTCACCTCGAAACTCTGGACACCAGTTCCAGGGTCCTCGACCCATGGATCACTTACTAATTGCTACTTTGAGCATGCAGTTGCTCAAATGGCACCGCAAACCTGGACCCGGGCCACCTCAGGCCTGGGCCCAGACCCTGGTCCCAGACCCTCTCAGGGCCCGGCTAGACCCTCTACCCCAGCCAAGTCCAAAGGGCTGGACTTTGTCACGGCAGGCCCGATGCGCCGCCAAGTTCTCGTGGTGTTCAATGACTTTATGCCAAAGAACATCATACTTGCTATGCTGGTTGATGAGATCAACTGGATGATGGCCCTCAATCGATTCGATATTCAGATCACTTCTGCAGAGCCCACCTATCGTGGGTGGGCTCTGCACACCAACCATGTACCCATGACTGATGAGCTTATGCTCCTTCGGGTGCAATCTACAATGTTGTCCAGGGCACCTCCGATGCTAATAAGGAGCTGACACCCTGGGTCGGTCTACCGATGTCCAAAGCCTTCCTGAAGGTTTTGGATGTTCCCTATTATACGGATGTCTTCCAGAAGACTGTCACCACCATCACCGACATTGAGAGAGTGCTCGAAAGGGCCCCTCTCTTCTCAGGCATTCCTTTTGTGGGGCATGCGTGCCTCGTACGTCAATCAGCAAAGAGCTCTAAGTTCGATTGCTACTTTGAGATCTGGGACTCCCAGACTGGATGAACCATGAAGACGCTTATCAACAAGGCTTTTTGCTACAAGGATGAGCTGCTTTATGTAAAGCTGGCTGCTGCCCGATGAGGTTTCCCCATGTGCCAGTGCTGCCAGTGCTGGGGTCATCTCACCAAGGATTGTAGGGCCCACCAGCGCTGCTGTGCATGGTGTGGCGGGCCTCATGCCACTGATGAGCATCGTGCCCTCGCGCCTTGCTGTAACCGGCCCCCACTGGATTCGGACGGTATGTGCCACCCCATCCCAGCAGGTGAGCCATGCCCCCACAAGGCCCGCTGCCCCAACTGCCAGGGTGAGCACCCTGCCACAGGATGCAATTGCAAGTTCTGGGAACACCACTTCGATCATGATTGGATCATAGCCAAATACTGCGAGGTATGTGATAGATGTGCACTCTGGACCTTGATGTCTTACGTCCCTCCTCTAGCTCGATAATGAGAAGAAAGGAGGATGTTAGAATTATTTCCTACAATTGTAACCAAAATTATGGTCATATCGATGTACTTCTAGACCATCTAAAAGACTTTTTTGATGTTATTTTCTTGCAAGAGCCACCTTGGCATGAGATATGACATGCCCTGTCTTTGAGAGATCCCGAAGGTGAGGCAGTTATTGGAGCCCTGAACCACCCTGATTGGAAGGTTATGGTTCAGCCTGACCCCACAGGGCTTTTTTTTTTTTCTTTTTTTTTTAAATCAAGGATTTATATACCGGTGTGCAAAAGCAGTCCAGTCGCAGATATACATACACCCAAGTAATCTACCGTTAAACTATGCCTAGTGTGAGACTGGCTCTCGCGGGCCAACTTAGGACCACAAGATAGTGGGCCCATACTCTCATTGATGCCCCGGCCAAAGGGAGGGGTCCAACAAAGTAAAAGAAGGGCACCGGAAGGGGGCCCGCCAGCCAAACCCGACAACCCAGGATGCATGCATACTGTGTTAGCCACTGAAGGCAGACCATTTCGGGTCGCTGAAGCAGGGGCTACAATGGTCTGTCGATAATGCCGAAGCTCCAGAACCAAAGCCCCCACCCTCAACCTAGCAAAGCCAAAGCCTGCCAAGTATTAGGACTCTGTTCTGAGCGCACCCCAAACCGACAAATCCAGCCAACAGGAACAACACCTACCTTGCCCGACCAAGTTATCTGACACCCTGAGGGGGCGGTTGAAGGCAAACACTGTGGGGTTAGCCTTCAAAAACAATACGAGCTGATCCAGACAAACCGGATAGTCATGACGGTTGTGCTGGGACACATCCAAAATAAGTGGTCATGGGTTTGGGTATGGAAGCCGCACTCACAACCAGTGGATTCAGGGATATTGAATCGAGAGTAATACTCCCCGATGGGAGCATGGTTGGTGATGGCATGAGTGACCCTTGTAAAGAGGGTCAAGTCGCTGCCTGCAGCTTGAAGCCAGGGGCCTCCTCGTTTGGCCCTTGGTTCGAGTCGACCCCCGTTGAGGTCAGTGAGTGACAAAACTTGTCGCCCTGAGTATGAAGGTTGCTGGAACAGCTCTTGCCAGCCTTCCCCTGGATTATCGTCAGCCACTTTGCACAGCGAAGCAAGTGAGTGTGGCATATTAGGCCCCACCGCTACTAAAAGCTCAGTCACCATGATATGAGCTTGGTGGTGTATGCCCCACTTCAAAGAAGATGGGACATGATGAAGAGAGATGTGGCAGCCAGGACCTCTGGTCCACCACTCTGTAAGAGCGTGAATCACAGCCAAGGAATGAGCTTGGCCGGAATGCACGGAGGCATCAAGCAGACTCCCCAAAGCCTTAGTGGAGTCTGACAAGATAACAATGTATGACCCCACTGGGCTCCGGCCATGTGTTCTGACCTATGTCTCGATGAGGTTGAACCCCTGGCGCCCTGCCATGCGATGAGATCTTATAGATCACTGCGATATCATGGCGGTTTCTCTGTTTACCAGGGACACTGTTGTTAATTTACTGAATGTGTATTCTGATGACAAGCACACAGCTATCGACTTACTCACCGAGCAGGCCAACTTTCTTCCAATGTTTCATTACATGGGGGGTGATTTCAACTGTCATTCGAGTAAGTGGGACCCTGGTGTCCTGCATCATCGGACAACAGCTAATAACTTGCTGAACACAGCAGCTATGCTAGGACTGATGCTTTTTATAATTGAGACAGTAATGGGCACATAGGTATGTTCAGTTTCTCATTACAGAGATTCATCAAAATTTCAAGGTAGAGCCAGGCACTCATTTATAGAATGTGCTCACTGGAGATTTTTATTTTTTGGTAGATTATTTTTTTTCTTGAAACCTCTAGTCTTTGGCACAAGCTCTATATCATTATCTGTATTCTAATCTCATAATGCTTAGTATCATCAGTCTGTGCCTTTTCTGCCTAAGAAATTGTGTATATTTTTTTCATAGATTAACAAATAAAATTTGCTCTTCTGGAGGCATTTTTCATAGTGCAAACTCACCCTAGCTCTAAATTTTGTGCCCTATCCACTAGAGAGTTTTGATTGATAAAGAATTATTTTGTGGTGTATTACCAGTGACTGTTGCTGATTCACCTCCCATGAGGATTGAGTTTTTCAATAAGTTTGGTTTGTCTACCTTATAATTTACATATAAAGTCAAAATAGCTGACAATGTCTG
>JADNYJ010000506.1:0-22560 GCA_015501075.1 Gymnopilus junonius | reverse complement strand
ATATCAAGCTTATGATATCTAAGGATATGGTTGATGGTTTGGTACTGGATTCCAAGGCAAAGCCTGATCTAATCTGCGAACCCTGTTTGGCTGGAAAGATGCATGCAAATCCTTTTCTTCCTTCACAGCATCGAGCTACAGAACTCCTAGAATTAATTCACTCTGATGTGCATGATCTTGGTGTTATCTCTCACGAAGGCTATCGTTATTGGGTATCTTTTGTAGATGACTCATGTTGCTTTAAGGCATTAATGCCTATGAAGCACAAGAGTGACCAGTTTACTTGTTTTAAGAAGTTCAAGGCATATGCTGAGAACTTGACTGGTAAAAAGATCAAGCACTTCAGAGATGATAAAGGTGGTGAATACATGTCTAAGGAATTCTGTGACTATATGGATGCTTGTGGTATTGTCCACAATTAGAGGTTCAGCCTACAGCAGAACCCATTGTACAGCCTGTGCGTCAGCCAGCTATTAGGAAACCAGAAGAAGTCAAACCAGAACCTGAACTTGATAAACCATGAGCTGAATCACCTGGGCTTGAATATTTGGATGATGATCCTCAAGAAGAGCATGAAGCACTGCCATCTCCTGTTCCTAGACTTAGACACCGCTGCAGAAATGAGGTTGATCCAGTTGAGTTATCAGACTCTGATGATAGGCCATTGCCTCTGAGAAGGTCTAAATGTGCCCCACATCCTCCTACTGAATGGTGGACAGTTGCTCGCAATCATATATCAACAGTACCTGACCCTGACCTTGATGATGGGGATGATGATGATGAGGATTTTGAAGATGCACATGTTGTACATGGTGGCAAACCTGACCCTCAATCATATAAGGAGGCTATTTCATCTGATGAGTCTGATAAATGAAAGGCTTCCATGTTGGAAGAATACAACTGGCATCTGGAAAATGGAACATGGACTATTGTGGAGCTTCCTGAGGATAAGAATGCTATTGGGTGTAAATGGGTATTTAAAACCAAGTACAATGTAGATAGGTCAATTGAGAGATTCAAATCACATGTGGTTGCAAAGGGCTTTAGCCAGCAACCTGGGCAGGACTATTTTGAAACCTTTGCTTCAACTATGCATCAGGCAACTGTGCATGTTGTGTTAGCTCTGGCTGCTATTGAGGATATGGAATTGCGTTCAGTGGATATCTCCTATGCATTCACTAACAGTGATATTGATGTGGAGATCTATATGCAGCAGCCAGAGGGATTCAAGCAGGGTGGAAAGAATCATGTCTGTAAGCTCAACAAGTCCCTGTATGGGTTAAAGCAGGCTTCATGCTTGTGGGGTGAGACCTTAGGAAAGGTGCTGTCTGATCTTGGGTTTAGGAAGACCTATAGTGATGCCTCACTCTACATCTATGACCGAGATAGCATCAAAGTCATAGTACCTGTCTTTGTTGATGACATTACTATGGCATCTAAGTCAAAGGAAATGCTGGACAACTTTGTAATTGAACTTGGCAAGCGATTCAAACTAAGAGATCTAGGTGAAACCCACTTCTTATTAGGTGTTGAAGTAACCAGGGATCGCAAGAATCGCAAATTGTACCTGGCTCAGCACCAGTACATCATCAATAAGCTGGAAGAGTTCAATATGGCTGATTGCAAACCAATTGGCACACCTATGGTGCCTGGTTCAAAGTTGACCTCTGAGCAAAGTCCTAAGACTATGGATGAAGTGATGGAAATGAAAGACATCCCATACATAAGCGCCATTGGATCCCTCATGTATCTGGCTACCATGACTCATCCTGATATTGCATACACTGTTGGTGTATTAGCCTGCTTTAATTCCAATCCTGGAATGACCCACTGGAAGGCTGTCAGACACCTGTTCCACTATTTGAAGGGCACAGTTGATATAAAGCTAGAGTATGGTCCTGATGAAGAGACTGGCAATCACTTGTTTGCAACTTATTGTGATGCTGATCATGGTGGGGACAAGGACTGTGGCAAATCAACTAGTGGATACATGGTTAAGCTTGGTTCAGGGGTTGTTTCATGGCGAAGCAAACTGCAGCCTGTGGTCACTAGGTCGACAACAGAAGCAGAGTTCATTGCTGGAGGAGCTGCTGGCATGGAGATAAGATGGATGCAGAATCTGTTACAGGAATTGGGCTATCATCCTACTACACCTGCAAAGTTGTACATGGACAATCAGTCAGCCATGTCTGTTGCAAAGAATGAGGTCTTTACACTCCCCCCCATATTTAGGTTGGACTCCACTGGGAGTCCCAAGTCCCATGGGAGTCCAATGGATTCCCAGGGACTCCCAGGGAGTCACATGGGAGTTGCTGGACTACCAGAGACTCCCAAGGGAGTCCCAAGGAGTCCTATGGGAGTCCCAACTCAGTCCCACCTAGTCCCAGGGAATCCCAACTCAGTCCCACTCAATCCCATGGGAGTTCCACTCAGTCCCAACCTAGTCCCACTCAGTCCCATAGAGTCCCAACCCAGTCCCACTCAGTCCTATGGAGTCCTAACGCAGTCCCACTCAGTTCTATGGGAGTCCTTGGGAGTCCCAACCCAGTCCCACTTAGTCCCAACTCAGTCCTGCCCAGTCCTGCTCAGTCCCAGGGAGTCCCAAGGAATCCCAACTCAGTCCCACCCAGTCTGACTTAGTCCCACTCAGTCCCAAGTCAGTCCCACTCAGTCCCACTCAGTCCTAACTTATTCTAGCCAGTTTTGCAAATCACATAAATAGATGTAGGGACTTTGATCAATCAGGCTACTTTAAAAAGTGCTTTTTAATAAATATTGTACTTCTAGTGAGTCTTAGGTTCAATTTACATATGTGCTATTTAGTTTTAATTTGCTATATATAATACATTGATACACCTGATGTAGGAAGGTGTGAACAAAGCTTAATATATATACTATCTTCTTTTGAATTTATTGCTTTGCATCTAGAGTATGGACTAGCTTATGTGTTTCTTGCATTTTGGCAAGAAAATAGGATTTTTGCTTTGAATCCATGCTAGGTGTAAATTTAGCAATACCACTCACTAGTTCATTGGATGTCTTCTGGAATAGGGAGAATACCAAGGACTTCAGAGGTGCACATATAAAGGCTCTCATTAATCTACTCTGTGAGTTTATAAGAGTCAATAAGCATATTGCAAAGGGTGCTTAAATGTTCCTGAATCTTATTTGTAGTCTATATAGAAAAATAACTTTAGTATCACAAAATTTGAAATACATACTACCTTCTGTTGAATTTGTTCCTCATGCACAGCATTGCTATATATTGGTAGGCCACTAGCTTTTTTGGCTAAACCTATAGCTGTGCAGAGTGCAATACTAGGCAAATCAGATAAAAATCCATCTCTGATAAGGTCAAGGATACTGTGTACTGTCTGCCATATGTATAAGTTTGTTGAACAGAGAAATACCATTAGTTGCATCTTTGAAAAGTCTATAGATTTTGGAAAACATTTGCAACCCTTGGACAAAGAATGTTAATCAAACCAGGCTATTGAAGCCAGCCTATTATCTACTTCTATAAGAAAATCTCAGTCTCCCAAGTCTTCATTTCAGACATTGTCAGCTATTTTGACTTTATATGTAAATTATAAGGTAGACAAACCAAACTTATTAAAAAACTCAATCCTCATGGAAGGTGAATCAGCAACAGTCACTGATAATACACCACAAAATAATTCTTTATCAATCAAAACTCTCTAGTGGATAGGGCACAAAATTTAGAACTAGGGTGAGTTTGCACCATGAAAAATGCCTCCAGAAGAGCAAATTTTATTTGTTAATCTATGAAAAAAATATACATAATTTCTTAGGCAGAAAAGGCACAGACTGATGATACTAAGCATTATGAGATTAGAATACAGATAATGATATAGAGCTTGTGCCAAAGACTAGAGGTTTCAAGAAAAAAAATAATCTACCAAAAAATAAAAATCTCCAGTGAGCACATTCTATAAATGAGTGCCTGGCTCTACCTTGAAATTTTGATGAATCTCTGTAATGAGAAACTGAACATACCTATGTGCCCATTACTGTCTCAATTATAATTAATTACTTTATTAGTCTAATTTTCCTACCATGGTTTATTTATCTGCAGCCCAGAGTCTGGCCATTATAGCTGTTCTGCACTATGGCAAACAAAAGTCCTACCTACATATTCTCAACCCAGTTCCAACCTAGTCCCATCCAGTCACAACCTAGTCTCACTTAGTCCCAAGTCAGTCCCACTTAGTCCCAAGTCAGTCCCACTCAATCCCATGGGAGTCCCAACTCAGTCCCAACTCAGTCCTACCCAGTCCCAACTCAGTCCCAGGGAGTCCCAACTCAGTCCCAACTCAGTCCCATGGGAGTCCCAACTCAGTCCCATAGGAGTCCCAACCCAGTCCCACTCAATCCCATAGGAGTCTCAACCTAGTCCCAGGGATTCTATGGAGTCCCAATAGACTCCCAAGGAGTCCCTAGGAGTCCAGAAACAATTTGGGGGGGAGTACTAAGTACTGCAAAGAATCCAGAACATCATGGGCGAATGAAGCATTTGGATCTTTGCTTTTACTGGTTGCGGGATCAGGTAGAGATGAAAAGGATTCTGCCCCATTATATTTGAACAGAGGACATGCCTGCAGATCTGTTGACCAAGGCACTGCCTAAGCCCCAAGTGAAGAAGCTTAGAGAGTTAATGGGATTGGTAATGGGAGATGTTCGATCAGGGGGTTGTTTGGAAGATATGGAGTGAATGATGCTCCATCTCCTTGAATTGTTGAAGTGTTTCATCAGGGGGTTGTGTTAGAAGTAGTGATCAAACACTTCTAACAATGTTCTATAAACATTAGAATAGACTTAGAATTAGTTTCACTTCATTTGGACACTTGTAGTTTACTAAGTTTCTGCTTTTGGTCGCATTTTCTCTAGTATTTTGCGAATTACTCGGCGTAGAGTTAGAATTTCAGAAAACGGATTTGAGATCTGAAATCAGGTCGAAAATCCGGTTCTAGTTTTTATTTTTTTTTTAAAATCAAGGATTTATATACCAGTGCGTGAAAGCAGTTTTTTATTTTTTTTTTAAATCAAGGATTTATATACCAGTGCGTGAAAGCAGTCCAGTTGCAGATATACATACACCCAAGTAATCTACCATTAAACTACGCCTAGTGTGAGACTGGCTCTCATGGGCCAACTTGGGACCACAAAACAGTGGGCCCATACTCTCATTGATGCCCCGACTGAAGGGAGGGGTCCAACAAAGTAATGGAAGGGCACCGGAAGGGGGCCTGCCAGCCAGATCTGACAGCCCGGGATGCACACATACTGTGTTAGCCACTGAAGGCAGACCATTTTGGGTCACCGAAGCGGGGGGCTACAAGGTCTGTCGATAGCGCCGAAGCTCCAGAGCCAAAGCCCCCACCCTCAACCCAGCAAAGCCAAAGCCTGCCAAGTATTAGGACTCTGTTCTGAGTGCACCCCATGTTAGACTTGCACAAATAAGCAAGGATCTGTGTAGTTAACACAGCTCAACCAACTAGTATGCTCAAGTACAGCAATGACTGAGAATCACAGAGTATAACTCAAAATGCTTATAACTTGTTCAATTCAAATTGTAGTGTCTTGCTTTCGCTTGACATAGTAGGAAACATAGTATCTAATGTAGCTACATGCCCAAAAACTGCGAGGCATGACAAAACACCCAAAATGTGGACAATTCAAAAATGTCAAAACACAAATGTACTTTAAATGCCATGTATGCTATATCACTAGAACCGGACTTTCGACCTGATTTCAGATCTCAAATCTGTTTCCCGAAATTCTAACTCTACGCTGAGTAATTCGCAAAATACTAGAGAAAACGCGACCAAAAGCAGAAACTTAGTAAACTACAAGTGTCCAAATGAAGTGAAACTAATTCTAAGTCTATTCTAATGTTTATAGAACATTGTTAGAAGTGTTTGATCACTACTTCTAACACCCCAAATGGACGAATCCAGCCAACAGGAACAACACCTACCTTGCCCGACCAAGTTATCTGACACCTCGAGGAGGGCGGTTGAAGGCGAACACCATAGGATTAGCCTTCAAAAGGAAACGAGCTGATCCAGATGAACTGGATAGTCATGACAATTGTGTTGGGGACACGTTCGGAATAAGTGATCATGAGTTTGGGTATGGTGGCCGCACTTGCAACTGGTGGATTCAGGGATGTTGAATCGAGAATAATACTCCCTGATGGGAGCATGGTTAGTGATGGCACAAGTGACCCTTGTAAAGAGAGTTAAGTCGCTGCCCACATACTGAAGCCAAGGGCCACCTCGTTTGGCCCGTGGTTCGAGTCGACCCCCATCGAGGTCAGTGAGTGACAGGAATTGTCACCCTGAGTATGAGGGTTGCTGGAACAGCTCTTTCCAGCCTTCCTCTGGGTTATCATTGGCCGCCTTGCGCAGCAAGGCAAGTGAGTGTGGCATATTAGGCCCCACCGCTACTGAGAGCTCAGTTGCCATGAGATGAGCTTGGTAGTGTATGCCCCACTTCAAAGAAGATGGGACATGGTGAAGAGAGATGTGGCGGCCAGGGCCCCTGGCCCACTACTCTGTAAGGGTGCGAATAACTGCCAAGGAATGACCCTGACTGGAATGCATGGAGGCATCAAGCAGGCTCCCCAGGGCTTTGGTGGAGTCCAACATGATAATGATGTAGTCACAGTTGTCCATGGCACAGGCCCAGACAATTGCAGTACATAGGGAGTAAAGCTCAGCATCCTCTGTGAGAGCACTCCCAGCCATGTAGCGAGATGCATGCACCTCAGCTCCTTGGCGAAATACAAGCAAAGCTGCAATAGCCTGCTTGTTCCGATTAGTGGCGTGACTACCGTTGCCGACACTGACCAGAGTGGACGGTTCCTGCTTCGAGGCTTCCCAGAAGCAGTCTAACCATTCGCACCAGAGCCCAACCTTATCCTTAGGTGCCAGGGTGATATCGAAGTGAATCCCATGATGTAATTCAAGGAAATGCCCACCAGGGTGGGCTTCTGGGGCAAATGGCTCCAGGGGCTCGCTGACAATATGGAGCATGTCATCCATGTCCATAACAGTACCCCACACCTTAGCGTGCTGTGGGGCCATCATAAAGGCAGTGGAGCAAGGGTGAGGACTTGCTCCTTTGGAGAAGGGCGCACTCAAAAGGGAGTGCACCGGATGAGTATCTCATAGGGCTGCCATATGCAGAACACCAACTGCAGCAGCCCATTTCAAGACTAGGTGGATGGGGACCAGGCCCGCAAGGGCTTTGATCCCTCCCATAGGAGAGGTGCAGAATGCACCAGTGATCCAGAGCGCTGCATGCCTCTGCATGCTGGTCAGTAGTTTGATGGTTCCCTGGCACTTAGCACCTTGGAAGAACCACAATCAGAGGCCATATGTTGCAATAGGCAACACACAGGACCTGTAAAGCAGACACTTTTGCATGGGCATAAGCCCCCTAGAAGAGTTACCAAGCATCCTCATCACCTTAACAGTGGTAAAGGACTTGGTGGAGTAGTACCAGACATGTTCATGAATGGTCAACTTCCGGTCAAAGAAGAAACCCAAGTACTGCCAAAATGGCTTGGGCGTCAGACGTTTGTCATGGGTGTAGGGAGCATACCCTAGATCCATGGACGGATTGAACTCAGAGTAAGAGTGATCAAAATGGAATAACTCCATCTTGTCGTGCTCAAGAGTGAGGGCAAACTTTGTGAAGAGTTCAAAGATTACCGCATAGGATCTTTTCAGGGCTATGCAATTGGCATTGAGTGTCTTTGACCTCACAATAAGTGTGCCATCATCAACATAAGAGAGCAGAGTGGTGTCGGAGACTGACGCATTCTGCATGAAAAGTTTCAGCACTGGTGCGAGGAAGAGTGCTGATAGGACTGGGGACAAAGCAGAGCCCTGCCCAACCCCTACATCAGCCTGTCGGGGATCAGATTGAAAGCCATTCCAGGCATAGGACATGGAATGGCCAACTAGGTATGATGAAAAGAATTCCACCACAGGCATGAGATATGACATGCTCCATCTTCAAGAGATCCCAAAGGTGAGGCAGTTATTGGTGCACCGAACCATCCTGATTGGAAGGTAATGGTTTGGCCTTATCCCTCTGGACTCTGGCCATGTGTTCTGACCTACGTTTCGATGAGGCTGAACCCCTGGCGCCCTGCCATGCAACGTGATCTTATAGATCACCCCGATATCATGGTGGTTTCTCTGTTTACCAGAGATACCATTGTTAATTTACTGAATGTGTATTCTGATGACAAACACATGGCTATCGACTTGCTCACCAAGCAGGCTGACTTTCTCCCAATGTATCATTACATGGGGGGTGACTTCAACTGTCATTTGAGTAAGTAGGACCCTGGTGTCCTGCATCATCGGATGATGGCTAACAACCTGCTGAACACAGCAGCCACACTGGGACTGATGCTCAACTTGGCAGAGTGCGGCAGCATTCCACCGAGGATGCGGGCTTGCTCCTCATGCACCTGGTGCATGCAGGGTGGGCTCATGGTTTAAAGACCAGTGTCATTGCCTTTGACATGGCACAGTTCTTCCCATCCCTCAATCATGAAGTGTTGATTGCGATTCTCAGGAAGCAGGGCGTCCCTCCTAACATGGTGGAATTCTTTTCATCATACCTGGTCAGCCATTCCATGTCCTATGCCTGGAATGGCTTTCAATCTGACCCCTGACAGGCTGATGTAGGGGTTGGGCAGGGCTCTGCTTTGTCCCCAGTCCTATCAGCACTCTTCCTCGCACCAGTGCTGAAACTTTTCATGCAGAATGTGTCAGTCTCCGACACCACTCTGCTCTCTTATGTTGATGATGGCACACTTATTGTGAGGTCAAAGACACTCAATGCCAATTGCATAGCCCTGAAAAGATCCTATGCGGTAATCTTTGAACTCTTCACAAAGTTCACCCTCGCTCTTGAGCACGACAAGATGGAGTTATTCCATTTTGATCACTCTTACTCTGAGTTCAATCCGTCCATGGATCTAGGGTATGCTCCCTACACCCATGACAAACGTCTGACGCCCAAGCCATTTTGGCGGTACTTGGGTTTCTTCTTTGACCGGAAGTTGACCTTTCATGAACATGTCCGGTAATACTCCACCAAGTCCTTTACCACCGTTAAGGTGATGAGGATGCTTGGTAACTCTTCTAGGGGGCTTATGCCCATGCAAAAGTATCTGCTTTACAGGTCTTGTGTGTTGCCTATTGCAACATATGGCCTCTGACTGTGGTTCTTCCAGGGTGCTAAGTGCCAGGGAACCATTAAATTACTGACCAGCATGCAGCGGCATGCTGCGCTCTAGATTACCGGTGCATTCTGCACCTCTCCTATGGGAGGGATCGAGGCCCTGGCTGGCCTGGTCCCTATCCACCTGGTCTTGAAACGTGCTGCTGCAGTAGGTGTACTGCGCATGGCAGCCCTATCAGACACTCATCCAGTGTGCTCACTATTGAGCACGCCCTTTTCCAAAGGAGTGACTCCTCACCCTCACTCTGCTGCATTTATGACTGCCCCACAGCGTGCTAAGGTGTGGGATACTGTTATGGACATTGATGACATGCTCCATGTAGTTAGCAAGCCTCTGGAGCCATTTGCTCCAGAAGCTCATCCAGGTGGGTGATTCCTTGAGTTACATCATGGAATTTGCTTTGACATCACCCTGGTGCCCAAGGATAAGGTTGGGCTCTGGCACGAATGGTTAGACCACTTCTGGGAAGCTTCGAAGCAGGAACCATCCACTCTGGTCTGTGTCGGCAACAGTAGCCACCCCATTGATCGGAACAAGCAGGCTATTGCAGCTTTGCTTGTATTTCGCCAAAGAGTGGAGGTGCACGCATCTCACTACATGGCTGGAAGTGCTCTGGCAGAGGATGCTGAGCTTTACTCCCTTTGTACTGCAATTGCCCGGGCCTGTGCCATGGATAATTGTGACTACATTGTTATCATGTCAGACTCCACCAAAGCTTTGGGGAGCCTACTTGATGCCTCCGTGCATTCCGGCCAGGGTCATTCCTTGGTGGTGATTCACGCCCTTATGGAGTGGTGGACCAGAGGCCCTGGCCGCCACATCTCTCTTCATCATGTCCCATCCTCTTTGAAATGGGGCATACACTACCAAGCTCACCTTATAGCAACTGAGCTTTCAGTCGCAGTGGGGCCTAACATGCCACACTCACTTGCCTCGCTGTGAAAGACAGCTGATGACAATCCGGGGGAGGGCTGGAAAGAGTTGTTCCAGCAGCCTTCTTACTCAGGGCGACAATTTTTGTCGCTCACTGACCTCGACGGGGGTCGACTCGAACCATGGGCCAAATGAGGTGGCCCCTGGCTTCAGTATGCAGGTGGCGACTTGACTCTCTTTATGAGGGTCACTCGTGCCATCACCAACCATGCTCCCATTGGGGAGTATTACTCTCGATTCAACATTCCTGAATCTACCAGTTGCAAGTGCAGCTACCATACCCAGACTCAGGACCACTTATTCCGGGTGTGTCCCCAACATGACCGCCATGACTATCCAGTTCATCTGGATCAGCTCATATCCTTCTTGAAGGCTAACCCAACCATGTTCGCCTTCAACCGCCCTCCTCGAGGTGTTGGATAACTTGGTCGGGCAAGGTAGGCATTGTTCTGTTGGCTGGATTTGGCGGTTTGGGGTGCACTCAGAACAGAGTTCTAATACTTGGCAGGCTTTGGCTTTGCTGGGTTGAGGGTGGGGGCTTTGGTTCTGGAGCTTTGGCACTATCGACAGACCTTGTAGCCCCCTGCTTCGGCAACCCGAAATGGTCTGCCTTCAGTGGCTAACATAGTATGTGCACATCCTGGGCTGTCGGGTTTGGCTGGCGGACCCCCTTCGGTGCCCTCCCATCACTTTGTTGGACCCCTCCCTTTGGTCGGGGCATCAACAAGAGTACGGGTCCACTGTATTGTGGATCCAAGTTGGCCCGCGAGAGCCAGTCTCGCACTAGGCATAGTTTAATGGTAGATTACTTTGGGTGTATGTATATCTGTGACTGGACTGCTTTCGCACACTGGTATATAAATCCTTGATTTTAAAAAAAAAAAAAAAAAAGTCATATCTCATGCGAGGGTGGCTCTTGCAAAAAAATAATGTCAAAAGAATCTTTTAGATGGTCTCTAGAAGTACATCGATATGCCCATAATTCTGGTTACAATTATACGAAATGATTCTAATGTCCTCCTTTCTTCTCATTATCAAGCTAAAGGAGGGACATTAGACATCAAGGTCTGGAGTGTGCATCGTTCACATACCTCGTGGTATTTAGCTATGATCAAATCATGATCAAAGCAGTGTTCCCAGAACTTGCAGTTGCATCCTGTGGCAGGGTGCTCGCCCCGGCAATTTGGGCAGCGGGCCTTGTGGGGGCATGGCTCACCCACTGGGGTAGGGTGGTGCATACCGTCTGAGTCCGGCGGGGGCCAGTTGCAGCAAGGCACAAGAGTGCGATGCTCATCAGTGGCATGAGGCCCACTGCACTGTGCACAGCGGCACTGGTGGGCCCTACAATCCTTGGTAAGATGACCCCAGCACTGGCACATGGGGACACCTCAACAGGCAGCAGCTGGCTTAACATAAAGCAGCTCATCTTTGTAGTGAAAAGCTTTGTTAAAAAGCATCTTCACAGTTCATCCAGTCTGGGAGTCCCAGATCTCAAAGTAGCAGTCAAACTTAGAGCTCTTTGCTGATTGACATATGAGGCACGCGTGCCCTGCAAAGGTATGCCTGAAAAGAGAGGGGCCTTTTGAGTGCCCTCTTAATGTCAGCGATGGTGGTGACGGTCTTCTGGAAAACATCCGAATAGTAAGGGACATCCAAAACCTTCAAGAAGGCTTTGGACATCGGCAATCTGACCCAAGGTGTCAACCCCTTATATTCATCAGAGGTGCCTTGGACAATGTTATAGATAGCACCCTGGAGGAGCATGAGCTCATCATTCATGGGTACATGGTTGGTGTGCAGAGCCCACCCACAATAGGTGGGTTCCACAGAAGTGATCTGAATATTGAATCGGTCGAGAGCCATCATCCAGTTGACCTCATCAACCAGTGTAGCAAGTATGACATTCTTCGGCTCGAAGTCATTGAACACCACGAGGACTTGGTGGCGAGTTGGGCCCACCGTGACAATGTCCAGCCCTTTAGACTTGGCTGGGGTAGAGGGTCTAGTTGGGCCTGAAGCGGCCTGGGTCCAGGTTTGTGGTACCATTTGAGTGACTGCACACTCAAAATAGTGATTAGTAAGTGGTCCATGGGTCGAGGATCCCAGAACTGGTGTCCGGAGTTTTGAGGTGAAGGAACGCTTGGGGTGGGAGGAGAGGGGAATGGGAGGGGGCCCTGGAGGGGGTGGCCTCTGATATTGAACCAGCTTAGCCTTCTGTTTGTGAGGCTGAAGCTTGGTATGAGTGGGAGTGGGAGCAGGTGCCTTGGGAGGCACCTTGGGTTCTGCTGGAGGGCCAGTCTGCTTTGGGGGGGCAGTCTGGGAAGATGAGGGCTCTGGAGGGGGAGCAGAAGCTTCTCCTCGAGTCTTTGTGAGATCTTGATACATGAGGTCCACTAGGGAACTATCTGAATTGATAAGGTTGCAGATGATAGACCATCTAAGAGATGGTGATCGTGCGCTGACACCCGTGGCCTCCTTGGCCCAAGGGGAAGTAGTGACTGAATTCACTATCTTAGTGAAAAGGCTGGCATAATCAGGGTGATCTGCCCCTGATAAAGTAGAGGGACCATTGGTTATCATAAATGAACCAATGGTCTTCAGTGACTCCGCCACAGCAACCCAGTCCCCCTCCGGTCCTGTGAGGGAAAGGGCAGTAGGCTGCGGCTCTGGAGAAGCACTTGGGAGAGGAAAATGAATGGTATCATCCTCCTCCCCCATGGAAGCAATGGGAGTAGTGGCCCACAAATAGATCACTGACCGAGACTCAGCCTCCTCCCACTCATGAGGAGCAGGGGTGGATGAAGCATATCTCTCTCGAACAGATCGAGAGGACGAAGAACCCTCAGGGGTTGGAGACTTGGTACTCGAAGCTCTGATGGATGGTAAACACCCACCAGAGGCAGAGAGAGAGGGGCACTTGGGCAGGGACGATGATGATCGCTTGGACATCGACTTGCACTAAAGGTGCATACACACTTGAATAGCAATGAACACTATCCAAGTACCAGATCGCAGGTTGTTGAAGAGAGTTGTGGTGTTGCAAGTATATCAACATTTTGCGATGATGGTGGTCTGTGGGAAAGAAGGGATGATGGGTTATGGTGCCAGGCCAGGGTTCACAGTAGTGAGTAATTGGGATCAATAACAAGAGCACAGTTGGTTTCACAGAAGAAGTATTGGGTGAGGCCTCGCAGGATTTGGGTAAGAGCAAGGACAATATGAGCTATTTCTACCAATCCTACTTGAAGGAGCAAGTAGAATGTTCCGTCCTCCAGCTGATGGGTAAGGATGTCATTTGCCATGAACAGTGCATTGCAGAATCCAACGACAGCTGATTGGAGGTCTTCCCAAAGGCAAAGTTTGTGTGGGCTGTGCCACCTAAGGAGAATATTGTGTAACATAATTGTTTCTTCCAGAGGCCTGTCAGGCATGAGGCAATTAACTACCCTGAATGCATATAGAGGGTCGATATCCAGTTCAGGGTCAAATGGCTCACAGTACTTATGAACCAAAGTGTGAAGGGCTTCATCATAAATGGGATGGTCATTCATGAAGGCGATACCCTCAAAGATAAGAACAGGGGGTTCTTCTTTGTAGTCACCATCTGCAGGAGGAGGTCAATTCGGAAGCACAGTACTTGCGGACCCAAAGCTCATGAGCGAGGCGAGAGAGGGGATGGAAGAGGAAGCCAAATTGGAGATAGGTTCGGTCATTGCAGCACGTCTGTTAGGTGCTTCCTCCACAGTGACACGAGAGCCCAATCGCTTGCCCCTGACAGCACTATGAGCAGTTGTAGTATTGGGAGCAATGATGGGTCCTTTGAGTGGCAGCGGAGGTGAAGCTCTGGCATTGGCCTCCTGGTCAGGTACTTCTTCCATCATAACTCGCTTGCTAGAAGCTTTCCTCTGAGCTACCAGAGCTTGGACCTGAGGAGCTTCACCAGCATTCCTGGAATTCTGGGTAGTACAACTGCCTGCTTTGGCTGGCAGTTGACTTGTAGTGTTGGTAGGATTAGCCTTCCCAAGAACCATAGCGAGGGGATTGAAGAAGGTGATATGAAGAGGTGTAAAGTTGTCAGGAGGAAACTGAGCACATTACAAACTGGAAGGGACTATGAAAATTTTGGGCAATAAGGGCACATCCAGGGGCCCCTAGCTCAACATGAGGCAGTAGACTGAATTTTTAAGCAAGCTAGTAGCGAAGGCCAACTAAGCATCCACACCAGGGATGGTCCCTTTCCTGGGAAGCCAGTCAAGCTGGAGAAACATTACCAGGGTCAATAACCACTAGCAAGCAGTGAGAACTCATCATCTTTTTTTTTTTTTTTTTAAATCAGGGATTTATATACCAGTGCACGAAAGCAGTCCGGTCGCAGTGATACATACACCCAAGTAATCTACTGTTAAACTACGCCTAGTGTGAGACTAGCTCTCATGGGCCAACTTAGGACCATAAACAGTGGGCCATACTCTCATTGATGCCCCGACTGAAGGAGGGGTCCACAAAGTATAGAAGGGCACAGAAGGGGGCCCGCCAGCCAAACCCAACAGCCCAGGATACGCGCATACTGTGTTAGCCACTGAAGGCAGACCATTTCGGGTCACCAAAGCAGGGGGCTACAAGGTCTGTCGATAGCGCCGAAGCTCCAGAACCAAAGCCCCCACCCTCAACCCAGCAAAGCCGAAGCCCGCCACGTATTAGGACTCTGTTCTGAGTGCACCCCAAACCGCCAAATCCAGCCAGCAGGAACAGCACCTACCTTGCCCAACCAAGTTATCTGACACCCGGAGGGGGCAGTTGAAGGTGAATACTGTAGGATTAGCCTTCAAAAAGGATACGAGCTGATCCAGATGAACTGGATAGTCATGGCAGTCATGCTGGGGACACATCTGAAATAAGTGATCACGGGTTTGGGTATGGAAGCCGCACTCGCAATTGGTGGATTCAGGGATATTGAATCGAGAGTAATACTCCCCGATGGGAGCATGGTTGGTGATGGCACGAGTGACCCTCATAAAGAGAGTCAAGTCGCCGCCTGCAGCCTGAAGCCAAGGACCACCTCATTTGGCCCGTGGTTCGAGGCGGCCTCCATCGAGGTCGGTGAGTGACAGAAAGTGTCGCCCTGAGTACGAAGGTTGCTGGAACAACTCTTGCTAGCCTTCCCCCAGATTATCGTCAGCTGCCTTGCGCAGCGAGGCAAGAGAGTGTGGCATGTTAGGCCCCACCACTACTAAGAGCTCAGTCACCATGATATGAGCTTGATGGTGTATGCCCCACTTCAAAGAAGATGGGACATGATGAAGAGAGATGTGGCAGCCAGGACCTCTGGTCCACCACTCTGTAAGGGCGCAGATAACGGCCAAGGAATGAGCTTGGCCGGAATGCACGGAAGCATCAAGCAGACTCCCCAATGCCTTGGTGGAGTCCGACAAGATAACAATGTAGTCACAATTGTCCATGGCGCAAGCCCGGACAATTGCAGTATGGAGGGAGTAGAGCTCAGCATCCTCTGCAAGAGCACTCCCAGCCATGTAGCGAGATGCATGCACCTCGACCCCTTGGCAAAAGACAAGTGAAGCTGCAATAGCCTGCTTGTTCTGGTCAGTGGGGCGACTACCATCGCTGACACAGATCAGAGTGGACGGTTCCTGCTCCGAAGCTTCCAGAAGTGGTCTAACCATTCATGCTGAAGCCCAACCTTATCCTTGGGCACTGGAGTGATATCAAAGCGAATTCCATGATGTAACTCAAGGAATTGCCCGACTGGACAAGCTTCTGGGGCAAAGGGTTCCAGAGGCTCGCTGACTACATGGAGCATGTCATCGACATCCATAACAGTACCCCGCACCTTAGCACATTGTGGGGCAGTCATAAAGGCAGCAGAGCGAGGGTGAGGTGTCACTCCTTTGGAGAAGGGCGCACTCAGAAGGGAGTGCACCAGATGAGTGTCCGAGAGGGCTGCCATATGCAGAACACCTACTGCGGCAGCATGTTTCAAGACTAAGTGGATGGGGACCAGGCCAGCAAGAGCCTCGATCCCTCCCATAGGAGAGGTGCGGAATGCACCAGTAATCCAGAGCGCAGCATGACACTGCATGCTGGTCAGTAGTTTGATGGTGCCCTGGCATTTAGCACCCTGGAAGAACCACAGTCGGAGGCCATATGTTGCAATAGGCAACACACAAGACCTGTAAAGCAGATGCTTTTGCATGGGTGTAAGCCCCCTAGATGAGTTACCAAGCATCCGCATCGCCTTAACGGTGGTGAAAGACTTGGTGGAGTAGTACCGGACATGTTCATGAAATGTCAATTTCTGGTCAAAGAAGAAACCCAAGTACCGCCAAAATGGCTTGGGCATCAGACGTTTGTCCCGAGTGTAGGGGGCATACCCCAGATCCATGGACGGATTGAACTCAGAATGAGAGCGATCAAAATGGAATAACTCCGTCTTGTCATGCTCAAGAGCGAGGGCGAACTTTGTGAAGAGTTCGAAGATCACCACATAGGACCTTTTCAGGGCTATGCAGTTGGCATCGAGTGTCTTTGACTGCACAATAAGTGTGCCATCATCGACATAAGAAAGCAGAGTGGTATCGGAAACCGACTCATTCTGCATGAAAAGTTGCAGCACTGGTGCGAGAAAGAGTGCCGAGAGGACTGGGGACAAAGCAGAGCCCTGCCCCACCCTGACATCAGCTTGTTGGGGGTCAGATTGAAACCCGTTCCATGCATAAGACATGGAATGGCCAATCAGGTATGATGAAAAGAATTCCACCACATTAGGAGGGAAGCCCTGCTTCCTGAGAATTGCAATCAGCACTTTGTGATTGAGGGAAGGAAAGAACTGTGCCACGTCGAAGGCAATGACACTGGTCTTTAAGCCGCGAGCCCACCCTGCATGCACCAGGTGCATGAGGAGCAAGCCCGCGTCCTCGGTGGAGCACTGCCGCACTCCGCTGAGTTCATTGGGATGAAAAATATCGTGCTTAACAGCATCAAATTGAATGCGGTTGGAAAGCATCTTTTCAACCAACTTGCCAAGGGTGTTCAGGAGTACAATAGGCCTGAACGCCTTAGGCGTAGAATACGAGGGCTTGTTCGGCTTAGGAATAATCACCGACAAGGACTCCTTAAAGTGAGTCAGCCAATACCCAACCCGAAGGCAGGCGTTAGCTAACTGCATGAACACTTGAAGACAGTGTTCGTCGTGAATAATTGCCTTAAGGTGTGACCACTTAATGTGATCAGGACCCAGTGCAGAGTTGTTAGAGCAGGATGCCAAAGTCTCCCTCAATTCTAACAGTAAAAAGGTGGTCCACTCTCACACTTCCATATCGGGAAGGGAGGTGAGGCCACCAATGTCGTACGGACAGTCAGAGGCCAAATTGTATGTGCCATAAAGGGTGTCCCATAGGGAGGGCATATCATGGCAGGGCTGTCCATTAAATTGAATAGCCTCGGAGGGTGGTAACTTGCACTGCTGGATCCAGTTCATGAGATCCCAGGGCCACTTGTTGGTAGTAGCAACTTCATTGATGCGTTCATCAAAGAACTTGCACTTAGCAGCTTTGACAGCTTTGCAGAAAACTTTATGGTTATTGCGAGAGTTATCTCGCTGATAAGCATTGAAGGAATCCTCACAAGAGTCATCCCACCAAGGCCGGGAGTGAGGGGAAATACGAATCATCTTGGAATACTTTCGCCAAGCATCTGAGAAGGCAGAAGCCACATCCGAAGACACAGCCTCTACCTGATCCAGGGTGATGATCGGCGCAAAGGGATCAATGCCCTTGAGCTTCTCAATGATGGACAACACGAAGTCATCCAATTGATCCGGTGGCAGTGAGCGCATCAGAACTGTTGCTGCTGCCGGAGCGACAGAAATAGAGCAAGCCAGCAGAACATGGTCCGATGGCCCGCACCACAGTTCACCTTGCCGAGTGCCTGCAGACAGCTCCTCGGTAGGTTGAACGAAGATGAGGTTGATGACTGACTCTTGTAGTGATGGGTTACCAGGGATGTGGGTGGGACCTGGATTGACTGGGAGAGAGAGCATCAGTCCCAGCATAGCTGCCATGTTCAGCAGGTTATTGGCTGTCGTCCGATGATGCAGGACACCAGGGTCCCACTTATTCGAATGACAGTTGAAATCGCCCCCCATGTAATGAAACATTGGGAGAAAGTCGGCCTGCTCAGTGAGCAGGTCAATAGCTGTGTGCTTGTCATCAGAATACACATTCAGTAAATTAACAACGGTGTCTCTGGTAAACAGAGAAACTGCCATGATGTCACGGTGATCTATAAGATCGCGTCGCATGGCCCAGCGCCAGGGGTTCAGCCTCGTCGAAACATAGGTCAGAACGTGTGGCTGGAGCCCGGTGGGATCAGGCCAAACCATAACCTTCCAATCAGGGTGGTTCAGTGCACCAGTAACTGCCTCACCTTCAGGATCTCTTGAAGATGGAGCACGTCGTATCTCATGCCAAGGTGGCTCTTGCAAGAAAATAACATCAAAAGAATCTTTCAGATGGTCAAGAAGTACATCAATATGACCATAGTTCTGGTTACAATTGTATGAAATAATTCTAACGTCCTCCTTTCTTCTCATTATCGAGCTAGGGGAGGGACATTAGACGTCAAGGTCCAGAGTGTGCGCTTATCACGTACCTCACGGTATTTGGCAACGATCCAATCATGATCGAAGCGGTGTTCCTAGAACTTGCAGTTGCATCCTGTGGCAGGGTGCTCGCCCCGGCAATTGGGGCAGCGGGCCTTGTGGGGGCATGGCTCACCAGCTGGAGTGGGGTGGCACATACCGTCTGAGTCCGGCAGAGGCCGGTTGCAGCAAGGTGCAAGGGCGTGATGCTCGTCAGTGGCGTGAGGCCCGCCACACCGCATGCAGCGGCGCTGGTGGGCCCTACAATCCTTGGTGAGATGACCCCAGTGCTGGCAGCACTGGCACATGGGGACACCTCATCGAGCGGCAGCTGGCTTTACATAAAGCAGCTCGTCCTTGTAGTGAAAAGCCTTGTTAATAAGCGTCTTTGCGGTTCATCCAACTCCTTATTAGCATCGGAGGTACCCTGGACAACATTATAGATCGCACCCTGAAGGAGCATAAGCTCATCAGTCATGGGTACGTGGTTGGTGTGCAGGGCCCACCCACAATAGGCAGGCTCCGCAGAAGTGATCCGAATATCGAATCGGTCGAGGGCCATCATCCGGTTGATCTTGTCAACCAGCGTAGTGAGTATGACGTTCATCAGTGCATGGTCATTGAACACCATGAGAAATTGGCGGCACATAGGGCCAGCCATGACGTAGTCCAGCCCTTTAGACTTGGCTGGGGTAGAGGGTCTAGTCGGGCCCTGGGAGGGACTGGGACCAGGGTCTGGGCCCGGGCCTGAAGCAGCCCGGGTCTAGGTTTGTGGTGCCATTTGAGCAACTGCACATTCAAAGTAGCGATTAGTAAGCGATCTGCAGGTCGAGGACCCCGGAACTGGTGTCCGGAGTTTCGAGGCAAAGGAGCGCTTGGGATGGGAAGAGAGAGGAATGGGAGGGGGCCCTGGAGGAGGCGGCCTCTGATATTGGACCAGCTTAGCCTTCTGTTTACGAGGCTGAAGCTTGGCCCAAGCAGGAGTGGGAGCGGGAGCCTTGGGAGGCTCCGCAGGATCCGCTGGGGGCCAGTCTGCTTCGGAGGGGCAGACTGGGAAGATGAAGGCTCAGGAGGAGGAGCACCAGCTCCTCCTCGAGTCTTCGCGAGGTCTTGATACATAAGGTCTGCTAGGGAGCTATCTGAATCGATAAGGTTGCGAACGATTGACCATCTTAGAGACGGCGATCATGCGCTGACGCCCGTGGCCTCCTTGGCCCAGGGGGAAGTAGTGACTGAGTTCACTATCCTAGTGAAAAGGCCGGCATAATCAGGGCGATCTGCCCCTGATAAAGTAGAAGGGCCGTTGGTCATCATAAATGAACCAATGGTCTTCAGAGACTCCGCCACAGCAACCCAGTCCCCCTCCGATCCTGTGAGGGAAAGGGCCATGGGCTGCGGCTCTGGAGAGGCACTTGCGAGAGGAAAACAAACTGTGTTGTCCTCCTCTCCCATGGAAACATCGGGGGACGAAGCCCTCAAAGCAATGGGAGTAGTGGCCCGTGAGTGGATTGCTGACCGAGACTCAGCCTCCTCCCGCTCGCGAGGAGCAGGGGTGGATGAAGCATATCTCTCTCGAGCGGATCGAGAGGACAAAGAACTGTTAGAAGTAGTGATCAAACACTTCTAACAATGTTCTATAAACATTAGATTAGCTTTAGAATAGACTTAGAATTAGTTTCACTTCATTTGGACACTTGTAGTTTACTAAGTTTCTGCTTTTGGTCGCGTTTTCTCTAGTATTTTGCGAATTACTCAGCGTAGAGTTAGAATTTCGGAAAACGGATTTGAGATCTGAAATCAGGTCGAAAATCCGGTTCTAGTGATATAGCATACATGGCATTTAAAGTACGTTTGTGTTTTGACATTTTCGAATTGTCCACATTTTGGGTGTTTTGTCACGCCTCGTGGTTTTTGGGCACGTAGCTACATTAGATACTATGTTTCCTACTATGTCAAGCGAAAGCAAGACACTACGATTTGAATTGAACAAGTTATAAGCATTTTGAGTTATACTCTGTGATTCTCAGTGATTGCTGTACTTGAGCATACTAGTTGGTTGAGCTGTGTTAACTACACAGATCCTTGCTTATTTGTGCAAGTCTAACAGGTTATGGGCCCCAAGCTCTAACTTGGCATAACTGATTGAGTTGCATACTGCTAGTAACTGTGTTCTGTGGGCTTATATTGAACTACTATTAAACCTAGTTCAAATCTTGAAGTTGGATTATATTGATCACATCTGTGATTGATTACACTTGAATTATACTTGACTACACTTGTTGTCAAATTGGGAATTATGTCTGCAAGCAATTCAGACACTATGGCTAGAATCAAGCCATTGTCCAATTCAAACTATCCTGAATGGAGTGGTGAGATGAGGGCATGGCTGATGAGAAATGGGCTATGGAGGCTTGTCTCTGGCAAGGAGACTTTGCCTAGTGATGTAGCAGGGCAGGATAAGTGGGAAGCGAAGGCTGAGAAGGCAGCAGGCAAGATCTATCTCTTGGTAGAGAGTGATCAGAGGGTGCACTTCAGAGGGCATGAAGATGACCCAGTCAAGATGTGGACATTGTTAGAGGCTGCCCACCTATCAAAGAAGCCTGGCGCACGCTTTAATGCATATGATGACCTGTTTTCTATCAGAAAACAGGATGATGAAAGCTTGATGCAATTGGGGCTCAGAATAGAGAAGTCAATGCAGGCCATTCAGAACCTGTGCCCAGCTACCTTCACTATTGAAGAGCTGGATGAAGAGCTCCAATGCATGGCACTGATCCGTGCCTTACCAGAGGAATACCGTGTCTTGTCATCATCATTGTTGTTGATGCCGAAACTTGACAAGGGTACAATTCTGCAAGCATTCAGAAGTGACGAGTTAAATCATCAACGTCAGGAGTCAGCTAGTGTTGCCAAGACAGGTGGCAACAATTGGAAGAAGAAGAAGGGTGGCCCAAGCAATGGAAACAACTATCACAGCCATGGAGTTTCAAGTGGGCACAGTGGCAATTCAGACAAGAAGGCAAAAGACATCACTTGTTTCTTTTGTCATGATAAGGGTCATTGGATATCAGACTGCCCTATCCTTAATGAGCTGAAAGGAAGGGTTAAGAGCAACATTGAGGGTGCTAAAAAGGCAGAGGTTGAACGGGCAGCGAATGTTATGGAGAGTGCTGGCAAGGCAAGTGCTGTTTCTGACTTGGAGGCAAATGCTACATCTTCTAATGTGTTTGAATGGAACACTGATACAGGAGCCACTTCTCATATGACCCCACACCATAATTGGATCTGCAATTATACCCCCTATAGAGTCCCAATCAGACTAGCAGATCATAGAGTTATCTATTCTGAAGGTGTTGGTTATGTGAAATTTAGACCTGTAATAGATGGGAAACAATATAGAGATGTATTATTTACTAGAGTCTTACATGTACCTGCCTTACGTAATAACCTTCTTGCTGTTCTCTATTTGACTAAGTACAAGGGAATTGATGTTCATATTTCTTCTGCAAAGATGGACTTCCTTGAGAAAGGTCAACTATTGTTCCGTGCTTCTATTGCTGAGGATGATATTGGTTATCTAGATGGTTCAACAGTAGATATAATGGAGAATGTGCATTTGGCCTCTACACTGCCCCTTGACTTGTCTTTATGGCATAAACGGCTTGGACACCACAACTATGAT
>JADNYJ010000505.1:0-22579 GCA_015501075.1 Gymnopilus junonius | reverse complement strand
TGAGCCTTCGAAAATGCTTCGGTGTCGAGTGGCTATTTTCCGATAGGAAGTGGGGGTCCATTTGATACGTCGTCCAAGTTCATCAGTTTTCTGAATTGCTTGTACGACTTGTCCGAAGAAAAGGAAAAACTCGTAGACGCTTATCCGCTAGTGCTGACCCATGGTGACTTGAACCCGCGCAATATCTTGGTGGGGACAGATGGCCGAATTTGGGTATTGGACTGGGAGTGGGCAGGCTTCTATCCGCCATGATGCGAATACATTGCTACTCTCAGTGCTGCGTTCAACGAGGCGAAACCAAACTTTGGATTGGTGGCACAGGAGGCTGTAAGGAAAGCGGCACGAAGCTGGTGGAACTATATTCCCTTTGTAACTGGGTCTTGGGCCCATGAGAGGAAAGCGATGCACTTGCAGTATTGTGGGCCGCTGGGGAAGAAAGAAAATATAACACATGCTGTCATCTATGCAAGTGCTTACTTCCTTAATTTCAAACGTTGCCCTGTATTGCATGATAATTTCATAAAGTTCCTTATATATTATGGAAGATAAAAATGCTGTCTTTCTAGTCATAAATCATTATCCTACATAATTGTACATAGTTGTACATCCAGATAGAATTAGTTGTGTGAAACTTGTGTGAGTCGTGAAGGAGGTTGTTGTAGAAAAACATCTAAGCAGCTGACGTTCTAGGTGGCTCTGGAACATATTTTCCACTTCCTTTCTTGAAGAGGTCCTGAGATGATCATTGTGAGCAAGATAGAAGGATAAGTAAAAGTCACGCAGCAATTACCTTGTAAATCCCTCCAAAAATCTGCATAATGGCGTGCCTACTCTCGTACAGAGGGTAGATCACAACTGAAAGGGCTGACAAGAAGGTCCAGGCGATACCAACAGCCACCCAACCTGTCAGATCTCTCACACTATAAATATGGTGAGAGAAGAACAGGGGAAGTGGGATGATCAAAATCATGACGACAAACTGAACATGCCAAGGTCAGACTTCGTTCAAATGGTATGAAATTATTCAAACGTACAAGCCCAATGGAAGACCATGTCGCAAATTTGAAAGCTTTATTCAGAGCGTCTGGATCAAGTTCGCTTTCTTCTTCGGTGGCATCAAACGAATCTCCGGCAATGGAAGATCCTCTGACTTCGACTTCCTCTCCTTTCTTGTCTATATCATCTTCCTGTTTCTCGTCGACGATCTTGGCAGATGGAGGTGCGGGTTTGTTAATGGAACGTGTAGTTTCCCAGTTGAAATCATCAGGCCACTAATCTCTGGGTTTACAGAATGCTGCAATAGAAAAATGTTAAAACTCACAATCAAGGATGTGACGGTGGCAATTATGCCGCCTACACCTATTGATGCAAGGTTCCCTGCCAACATCTCAAAGTCGCCTCCGCTAGTCTATAATAACGATGCAATTCAAGGTCAAGAATATTTAGAAGAAAAGAAGGCGTACAGTCACGTTGATAACGCCATCGTTAAGCGTCGAGGTGGTTACTAACCAAGCGATAATTCCTGCAGCGAAGCCAGCGATAGCTCCCGATATGCAGCCCCATTTGTTAGCCTTGCTCCATGTAATACATAAAGCAATGGGCACAACAGCAGATCCGAGTATGACGCCCATGAAGGTCTATCGCAAGAGCGTGAGTAATGACATTAACGAACACGGAGTAAAACTGACGTAAAGCCAACCCATGGATACACCAATATAGAAGAAAATCAAGCCAGCCAATCCGCAAACAATAGCATAGAGGGCAACCTAGACATGAACGAAACGGTTCAGATAGGTCATTGAAGAAGGAATTATTGTATTTACCCCTCCGTGCCCAACAAGCATGATCTGTTCCTCAGTGGCTTTGGGGTTGATGTACGTCTTAGACACCTTATCAGCAACGATATAATCCTCTACGTCAAACGGCAACACACCTTATAGACATCATACGTCAGGAGAGAGGAGACGGCAATAAGCTCAGCCGAGCATGCGCTTGTAACAGCCAAGAAGAGAAGCACAAGGAGCGCTGCTGCTCCAGACTGACCCAACAACGCAGCAGCAGCAGCCGAAGCTGGAAGACCAGCAGAAACATCTGCTGGAGTCAAAACCGCCATATCAGGGTCACCTCGTAGAGCAACAGCCG
Organism: Gymnopilus junonius; assembly: GCA_015501075.1. Classification (NCBI taxonomy): domain Eukaryota; kingdom Fungi; phylum Basidiomycota; class Agaricomycetes; order Agaricales; family Galerinaceae; genus Gymnopilus; species Gymnopilus junonius. The sequence continues at coordinate 20,437 of JADNYJ010000505.1, read as the reverse complement.
CAAGACCGAGGGTCGTCGCGAAGGTGAATGGGATTGCGAACCAAGCCAACCCGCCGACAAGGTAAGCCTTGACGGTGCTTGCAGGGCGACTAGCGATCGCACGTTGCCAGTAAGCTTGATCCTGGAACACAGTGGCGAAGTTGCCGATAATGTTGATCACGCCAAAGATGAGACCGTTTTTGGAGCGCATGGTAAGGTACGACCCGTGAGCATTGCCGGGGACAGGTTCAGCAGCTGAGACTGCTGCGAGAAGTTCGTACATCTTCCTTGGGCTGCCGATCTTGGGGCTGGTTGCGTATACGCTGAAGACAAAGGTCTAAGGGAATTTATCAACACGCGTTCAAAAGACGGGGATGGTGCTGAAGGGACATACCAAGATAATGGCAAAGAGGACTGAAGTATGCGTGCTTCAATGCGTGTCAATCATCAACCTCAGGACTGAAATCCAGATAGACTCACTAATCGCAAAGCAATGTTGAACGCATTCCACCGACCACGACGTATATGCCAACGCCCACGGGGATCAAGAAGCAAGCCTGTTGAACAACACACTAAGCAAATGAAGCCGAAATCTCTAAAATAGTGAACCAACAGCAAGTGTATTCATTCCTGTCAAGTCTGTCACAGTGGCTGAGCCTCCAAGGATCAACATGGAGCTGACGATGATATTTGTGGCCAGACTGGGTGAAGTATGTCATGATGGATTTTGCGTGCTGGGGAAACGATGCCATACCCGAAAAACATGAAAACCAAATGTGCTGTTTTCCCCCAACGAGCTCCGACAATTTCAAGCCATGTATGCGCATAAGGCGCATTGAGCTTTAACTTGGCGGCCAACTATAAGACGGACGATATAAGCACTTGGGTTGAGAATGTGATGAGGTTGTACAGACCATGGCAAACAGCAAGACTTGGACAGTTGCACCGGCTGGGAGAACATCAGTCTATTATGTTTTTCATAGCCGTTATTTACGACGTACCTCCGTACCACCATGGCCCACTTACACCTATAACCCAAGTCAGTGACCACGAAAGAAGCGATATATCAGAGACCGATGCTAACCGAACTTATATGCAACTGCGCTACTTTGAAGCTGCGCAGAACCAGAATCAGAAGAAGTTGGAGTAAAACTGGAGTAAAACTTACGAGTGTAGCAGCCCATGTCCAAGCAGACACGATCCCAGAGGCGATCAGACCAGGTTTGACGCTTCGCGAAGCACTCGTAAATTCTTCAGAGTTCTTCGGTGAAAAAGCGGTATATCTTGTCTGAAGTGCCGTAAGACATATCATAAAGGCACTAAAGAATAAACCGATTCCTAGAGGAAAGGGATCATTATTGTCAAGCCTCGCCATCAAATATGAAATCAACATCACTCACCGATGACTGATGAGGGGGTCGAAGGCCACGAGTCAACATCATCGCTGGAGAGGTGAAAGGTGGCTTCTCTTACCGACCCCATATCCGGCGCCAGGAGGGAGCACTGTATCGGTCATTTTCGTAAGAAGCTAAAACTCGAGATCACGAAGAAGCAGAAGCAGAAGCAGGAACTGAACCCTGAAAAGGCTGTAGGCTAACACACAAGCTTGTGCGCGCAAGGAAGGCCCTAAAACTCAATCGTCCGAGAAGTGGAGCCTCTTTATAAGGCCTTATCTCAGGCCGTCAAAAGCATGATGAGAAGTAGGGAGATAGGCTGATAACCAGAGGAAGCTTCTTCGTTATCCCACACTGCTTCGGAGTGGATGTGCAATAATCCCGAAAGAAGTTCAGGGCGTAGTTCCTGGCGTTCAGGCACTTTTTCTGGGGTAAGATACGGTATGGTGAAAGCTAACGGCGTTCGATAAGGCTTCACGGCAAGGAATAAAACCTTCCCATAGTAGACTTTGTTAAGGGTCATTGGCAGATCTGCAGGAGAAGGAGATTTCAAAGGCCGTGCGGGTAATAGGAAAGATACAGACAGGCGCAAGTCGAGCGAATGTATTTTTGCTGTCTGTCGGTCGAAGGTAGTTTTGGAGAGGCTCGGCAATCTAAATTCTAATTCTTCGCCGCGCTAAAGTCTCTCACGTGATGACTGAGCGCGTCACGTCTTGGTCACGTCTCCAAATTCAACAATGGAGGATTCGAAAACCAGTACGAAATCTACGAGAAACGGCGAGTATTCAGCTGAATTATAATTCATGTTCTTAGCGTGGACATCGGACGGACGTGTGCAGTCGTGTGCAAGTCCTAAATACAGCCAAGAGTTCTGGCATGACAGGGCGCAACAGATACAAATAGCGGAAATACAGTGGAGAAAACCTTGAAATGACTACTTAGCGCTATCTTTCCCCATGTTTGTTTACGAGGACATTACCTGTCTTCATTCTCTGTCTAAATACCCGATTTTCAATTTGATTCTTAACAGTCCTTATCGTCGCCCTTTACTGCGTCCGAGCTTTCCATTCCGCCTTCATTTGATAAAGCAAAAAAAAAAACTGGATGGAACGAGAAACAGCGACTGTACCTGTCCAGAATCCGGTTATCACAGAGTCTGAGTCACCTTCACAAGCAAATACTGTTACTCTAATCGGCCCCTGTTGTTTTGGTCAGGAGGAACTTTCTAACGCTGTTCAGGAGCGAGCGCGCGTAGCAACAATCCTACGCCACAATTCCCAGAGCGACTCTGAGTCGGACACGGAATTCAAGTCAAGCCCTCTGTTTACACACCTAGCCCATGGTCTAGCCTATACAGTTGGCTCAGCACTCGGTTCTACACCTCCATCCATAGAAGCTTGTCTAGCGGCCTATCTGGTCCCCAACAACGCCGGACTAACAGCAGGCTCGCGCGCATGGTCTAAACACTCTCACCGCTCCCAGCCACCTCCTTCGGACGAAGCAGAGAAAGCCAAGCGGTCCCGCAGCACAGGCTGGTGGGGGATCACCTCAGGTCCAGTGGCTGTTATCAACGAAAAGTCGTTGGCTCTTTTCTGGAAAGTCATAAACAATGCGACCTGGCGGAATTTGCATTGGTTGCCTCACCAGGTTTTGGTTTACGAGGTTAGAGTTCCTGAAGGGTACGGCATGAGGTGGTCGCAAGACCAGGGTGATCGTGAAGGAGACGATTCGTCCAAAGAGAGCCGTCCTTGGACTTTCCGGGGATTTGTTGAGCCCATGATGGAAAATGGGCATGAGGTCAAGTGGCGGCATGCTATATAACCGTAGAACGAGGTTTAATACAATGCCTGTGCATTAAACATTGAAAATAATTTATCGTTGATGGCGGTCACCAAACTGTAGGTGGAGATGTATATTTTCCTGTTTATTCATCTGAATCAAATGGACAGAACGGCAACCCAGCCAAAATGTGGCGACAAGGCTGTAGCGAGCGTTGAGAGTTCAACATCCAAAATGAACGTAGGGAACCCAAACGAGGAGAGATGATTCGAGGTCTATCCCGTCTTCCGCGAGCTTTCTTTGAAGTTTCTGGGTAGCATGGTGGAGTGGCGTAGGCAGCATTCTCCCCGTTAAGGCCACCCGACCTCTCGAGTAGATCTTCATAGAAATCCTTTGCAAATTCTGGGGCATAGGAGTCTCTGATAGACCACATGGTTGCCACAACCCCTCTATAACCCGCTGCCATCATCCCTGCAGCCAAGTGGACGGCCTCTTCAGAAAGGGTTTCGTCACCTGTGCTTGTTTGACACGCTGACAAAAAGGCCACATCCACTCCATCCAATCGATTTTGGATGATTGAAGACAGCTCAAGTTGGCCGTCGTGAAGGGCAAAAGCACTTTGGAGTGGTTCATCGATATCCTGGTTTGCATGGCAAGCGAAATGAACAAAACTGTAAGCTTGCATCTCGATTGCTGCCTGATCAACCGTGGCAGCTGCTCCTTTCAGACAGCAAACTCGTGAAGCGCTGTCTTTCACCAGCCTCTCGATAATTTGCACCTCCTCTGCTGCTTTCGGTATGGGAGGAAGCCCTGGGGTGTTCGGCTGGCTGATCATGCAAAGTCCGGATTTCTTGTTTTCTTGTACCCGGTATGCCTTCAGCCTATCCAAAAGGGCTCGAACTGTAGGTGTATACGACGAAATCGCGAAATCGGCAAGTACGTTCCCAGTTTGTGTCTCTGGTTCGCCATATATTCCGGCAGCATGAATAGGAAGGAATGAAAGAGGTCCAGTTGTACACCACCAGATGCGCTTTTTCTCAGACGGAGGCTCCTACAATCATTATCCGATGTCAACCTCAAATCTTTCAATGACTATGATGCTCTTACTGTAAATCCCAATGAGTCAAGGATCGGCTTCACGACACAATGCCAAAGTTGGCTTAAAATGTACTTTAGGCCAAAATTTCGTTCCATACGCATCCCACGAGTGAGTGGTTCCACATCCCGCGTTCTGCCCACAGAGGCATGCAAATTAGCGCGTAAATGATTGTGAAGGGTGAGCGCTTTCGAATACGAAAATTCTATGAGCGGAATGTGAATTGGTTGGCTGGCACCTGGTGCGAGGGCCAGAGCGTCGCAGCGATCTTTATGGACATTGATCAGGACGACGACTCCTGATTTGGGGAGATGGTCGAATATTGCAGAGAAAGACTGTGATTGAAGGAAGTCTTCGAAGTCTGGCAATTACGGACTTTCTCCAGTAATTCATCCCATTCTTGCGCCAGTTTGCATATGAGTGCTGGCCTCGTCCTCGTATCGTTGTCTCATTTTTTCCAAGTTAGCTTCCTCTGGACCGACATCTTCTCGTGGTCGATAGGCAGACATCTCAAGAGCGCTTGCCACTCTTACGACGTCGTCGGCCAAGTTGGGATCCTTTGCCCGAAGATCGTCCAGTGGTGTGCGAAGGCTGTTTAATTGACCCCATACGAGACCACGCCCTTGTTCAAGCCATTCCAATGCCAAATCACTTCTTCCGAGCTTGAAAGCAAAAGCGGCTGCCAGGGTTGATGTGTTGGAGATTTCGCGAAGATTGATGTTGCGCATTGTTATGGTCTGGTATAGGCTCGCAAGCTGGGTAACGAGTTTAATGGCACTAGAATAAGCCTTTATGGATTGTGATGGATATAGTTCTTCAGAAATTTTGGCCAGCCGCTTGGATGCAACAAGCTTGAACGACGGGATTCCAGTTGTACTGTTGATGGCATTGGAATAGTTGGATACAGCTTTGTCAAGTTCGCTTCGGTGCTTCGTGCTTTGGAAGAGGGCTTCATATGAGTACCCAAGGTTATATAGCATTATCGGAGTGTCAATATGACCTTCTGGCAACAGTTGAAAAGCCTTCTCCCGCAACGATATCGCTTCATGAAGATCGACAAGGTTTCCTACTTTCTGGAAGCGTAAGTGATACGACCTTGCCAGGTGATCTAATTGCTTGGATAGCTTGGGATCTGCATCTGAAGTGTGTTGGATCGAACTTTGAATTGAGGCTATTGCTTCGGTAAGGTTGGCCACATCCCCTGTGCATTCGAAATGGGTTACATATGTTGTTCCAAGGTTAAGCGACCACGCAGGCATATTGCAGTCACCCTCTGGAATCAGAGAAATGGCTCTCTTCTGACACGTAATTGCTTCAGCGACGTCCGTCTTATTTTCCGTCCATTCGAAGCGCTGGAGAAATGAATCCCCAAGAGCAACGAGCTGGGCGGAAGCGTTGCATCTCCTTCTGGAGTGAGGTGAATGGCTTTCTGCCTGTAAGCTATCGACTCCGAAAGGTCCACTATACGGTTCGTGCTCTTGAAGTAGGATTCATGCCAAATTCCAAGGTCAGTTAGATACACGGGCAAAGAAGCATGCCCATCTGGAGTCAGTGTCACTGCTTTTCGCCCAAATGATATTGCTTCGGAGATATCGTCCAGCTTTCCTGTAAGTCTGTAACGGGATTGGTACAGTTTTCCCGATATTATTCAGGTGTAAGGGAAGGTCTGGATGCCCGTCGGGTATCGCCTCAAGAAAGTTCTGCGCAGATATTATCTCTGTTGTAAGCTCTGCGACATATCCCGGGTCAGAAAGGGCAAGGCTGACAGACAGAGGTTGATTCTACGCACCTGTATACTCCAGATCTTTGTCCTTTTCCAGGTCCAAGCAAAGGGCCATCTTATCATCTAACTGAATTGGTTGAATCCCTGACGACTTAGGTTCTTCTCCCATAGTTGCCGAAACAGAGCCAGCAAAGGTCACCCGACGGAATTAGATTTGTGGCGGTAATTAGCTGCCAGAGGCAGTGGCGAGTATCTGGCATCTACAGGAAGCAACCAAACTGTCACTATCGCACACTAGGAGCTGGAAATCGATAGTGGGCCCCCCAAGTGAGTGTCCACAAAGAGCGCAATGAAGAGGAGAAGCGCATCAATTTCAACTTGAATTACGTGATGGGTGTCACTAAAAATTCCTTGTAATGTGCAATGTAGGTATGGATCTATAGTACAAATTGCGAAAGATAGGTGTAAGACGAATTATTGATAATAAATTACTCAAGAACCAAAAGACCAGTAGAAGGAAAAAAAAAAGGAAAGAAAAAGCTGTATTAGCCATCAGCCTCATTGTCAAACCTCGTTGCCCACTAAATCCCGCAGGATAGGTCTGCCTTTCAACACACCAGCATTAGCGCCAGCAACGTTCTTCCCCATTTCTACCTTTGCCTTCTTCCTCGGACGTACTTTGTCCTCCTTGTCTTTGTCCTTCCCTGTCATCTTTTCTTTAGGTTTCTTCTTATCTTGTGAAATTGATTTCGAATTATCTTTGGGCTTCTCTTTCATGTTCAGCCACCCCATGAGAGTGTTCTCTTTCCCAGCAGGTTTGCGAGGCGCTGGAGCTAGAGCAGGCTTAGGCTTAACAGCCGCAGCTGCAGGTGTTGGTACGGTGGCCTTTCGTAATGGCTTCTTCACCTCGACGATCTCAATGTCATCATCGTCGTCGTTATGCACCTTGTGCGTCGGGCCAGTTGCAGGATAAGAAGTCTTACAAGCAAGTTTTACATGAGGCTCGACCAAGGTCAACGACTCTTTAACGATCTCCACAATGTCATCGTCCTCGTTCTGAGAAGAGGGGGTGTGGCAGCAACTGCTTGCGGCTGTCGTAGGTAGCGAAACTTCGAGAGGGACTGGCTTCTCATCGACAATCTCCACATCTTCGTCCACGTCCAGGTCGGAAACCTTGCTGTCCTCCACGATCTCCACGTCCTCCGTTTTTTTCTTCCTTGGGCATCACCGACTGAGGCTGATGAGGCCGGTGCAAGCTGGCCGCCGCTTCCACAATTTCCACATCATCCTGCTCTTCAGCATAGCCAATGAGACTAACGCTCCTCTTCCTCGTAGGCGTCGCAGGAGAAACGGCAACGCCAAACACCCGTTCATGAGCCGTATGCGCACCCGGCTGGAGCTGTAAAATCCATCCCCGGGCTTGCACAAGCTCAAAAAACTGCGCCAACAGCGGTTCACGCTGCAGTGTCTTCCTTGAGCCAAAGATGACGAGCTTGCTTCGTGCGCGGGTAAAGGAAACGTTCATCCTCCGCCAGTCCTTGACTAGTTCACCAATCTACAAAAAAGGACAGAGAAGAAAATGTTAAATGTTTATCGTTAACAGGAGTAGAGAAATGCAACATACATGCCCACCATCATTCGACCTCACAAGCGAGACAATCACACAATCCTTATCCCTCCCTTGGCTCTTGTCCGCTGTGAGGATCTCCACGCCCTTGCGCTCCTGCAACAAATGCTGCAAGAGCTTGACTTGCTGCCTATACAACGAGATAATCCCAATTTGGGATTCTGATACTCCACAATGCAAGAGCGTTTCCGTGAATTGTCGGACGAGTTCAGCCTCTGTTGTGTTTTGCACTAGATCCCCGACACGAGATTCAGTAGCTGACAAGGCATCTGTGTCAACAAAGACTGCTTTGCAACTGGAAAACGAAAGCGAAAACAAAATAAAAATTAGTTCTCAGTCGGAAGTTTTCAAAGAAAGAAAAATAACTGACCTCTCATCCGCTAACTGACCTAACCAACAAGGCTCACAACCTCCTTCCCTATTATGCAACCTCCCCAAAAACGACTTATCACTTAACACCAACGCCCTATTCCTCACTTCCTCATTCCCACATCTCAATCGATCATCGTAAATCAGCCGATTAGAGAGGTACATGATATCCTCGTTCATCCTATACTGGAACCTCAAATCCACCACCGCCTCGGGATGCGCTTCTGATAAACGACGGAAGAGTGAGACATCCAAGCCGCCTTTACGCGCTTCCGGGTTCTTGACCTGTGACGGTGATTAAATTGTTTAGAGGGGAGGTAATGATGAGAGGAGAGAAGGGCTTACGAGTGGGGGTAGTTGGAAGTGATCTCCAACTAGAATAAATGTATCTGCGAACCTGAGCGGACCAAGACAGGTTGGAAGCGTGATCTGTGAAGCTTCATCGACAATACAATAATCGAATTTCCTCCTCGAGAACAGTGCACTTTAAAGACGGACGAAAATTTAGGTTCATATGCATATATTGCTACCGTCATCAAAGAAGGAAAAACTCACTGGTCAGTGGACAAGCAAGTGGTAGCAACGACAGGAGCATCCAGAAGCTGCTTCTCGTATTGCTCGACCGTCGTCGGCTTGCGTCGTTCGGCAAGTGTGTACTTCCTCACTGCGGGATGTACCTAAATCGAGGAATAAAAAAAAACAAATCAGCACTATTGTCCATCACAAAAACGAAGCACAAACCTTATCCACATTTCCCAACCTCAAAATCCCAAACGAACCACCCAACCCGTCCTTTGCCCCATTCTTTCCTCCAGCTACACCCACACCCACACCCTCCACCGCCACACCCGACCTCCCACTCTCAAGCTTCATCAAAATAGTATCCACCGCCGAATGCGTATACGAGCTCAATAACACGCTCTTGCCTCTCCTCACCAACTCCCTGATCAGCTCCGCGATGACCGTCGTCTTGCCTGTGCCCGGCATGCCCAGCACGAGCGCGTAGTCCTCCGCTTCAAGCACTTTCTGCATCGCGGAGAGTTGAGAAGGGTTTAAGTGAGATAGGTGCGATGGGGGTTGGGGTGGGCCAGTTGAGGAGGCCGAGGAAGAGGAAGGAAGAAAAGGAGGGGTAGGAGCGGAAAAGATAGGCTTTCGCAAGTCCACGACAAGCTCAAGCCTCTTCCTGTCCCCATCTGCATAAAACATCTGGGCAAGGTTATTCCTCACCCTCGCCATCCCACCAAACAATTCATCTTTATCAATACGGAAGATTACTTCTTCTCCTTGTGTGTCCGTGTCCATATCCACACTCATAGACATATCCTCAGCTGTAACCTGCGAATCACCGCCCCTTCCAGCTTGGCTCTCCTTCCCCACTCTCTCTCTGAGAGCGTCCAAATCCAAAACGTGATCAACACCCAATACCACCTTCTGTGGTGTCAGCTCCAGAATATATCCTCTGGCGAGAGCTAGCAGTTTCGGTTCAACAGAGACAGTGATAGGGTCCCCGACGCTCATGTAACCATTGAGCAGGTTATTGGGGTTCTGGGTCTGTGTGCGAGATTGAGTCTGGGATTGGTACTTCTTAGGAGAATCAGCTGAAAGCGCTGCCAGTGCCGTTCGAGTTTGAGAAGCAAACGGCGTTAATGATGAGGAAGACGAGGAAGAACTAGCGTGCGTCGTCGTCCATTTTGCTGAACGCATAAACGTATACGTGAACCGATGAATCTTGCCTTCCTTGCCCCACTGCATCTTCAAATCCTCTTCCCCATCCTTATTCATCTCAGCACCCTGTGACATCCCATGTTCCAATTTATCACCCTTCCCACTGGGAACCAACACCATCCCCGCAAAACACCTCCCCCTCTTCTGCCTCTCCTCCGCCCCAATCGTCCACAGCTCCCTCTTAAACCTCACCAAATCCCTCTCCTCCAACGCCAACAGCCTTTCCCACTTTGCGAAGAACTCGATCCTCGCAGGCGTCAAGTGGGTCGTCTTCGCAGCAAACGCGTCTGCGAGAAAGTCGGGTACGGGCGGGTCGAATTTCCTGGTCAGTTTTTGTGCTTTGAGGGATTGGGGGGCAGAGCCGACGATGAGAGGTGCATTGTGGTTTGGGTGGATTTTGCGGAAGAGGAAGCAGGTGTCGATGGCGTAGCATCTTTGACAGGCGCGCTGGTCGTCGATGGGAGGCGGGAGGAAGTGTTCTTCTTCCTTTGCTTCCTCGCCTGGCTCCTCCCGGTTGCTCTGGGCTTTATGCGACAAAGTAGGACCAGAGCTGGAAGACACGATATCTTCCATATCTACATCCATGTCCATGCTTTGGTCTTTCTTGATCATCTTGCCCCGCCGAATTCTTTTCCACATACTCGCCACGAGATCATTCCTTACCCCCAAGAGGCCCCGAATCTCATTCCTCCCTCGAGGAACCCTAATCAGCTCCCCATTGGCACTCTGCGTGTAGAACAGTAGTCCATCCTGGACATCCGCGCCGTAACGCTCACTCAGGAGGACGGTGTAGAGCATAGTTTGGGCACGGTGCTCCATGCCGGCGCCTGGGCGGCCGGTTTTCAGTTCGAGGGGGAAGGGAGTGTGCGTAAGTTTACGCTCTAGAGCGGAGGCAGAGGGTTTGGAGTAGGGATTTGATTTTGAGGAGAGAATGGGGTCTGAAATGATGCCTTGGACCGTTGCATCTAGTTTTCCTTTGATGCCATATGTGGGTGAGACAATTTCTTCTTCGACATCTAAAATTTTGTTGATAGCGAGTAAAGAGGGAGCATCATATGCGCCGGAACGCGTATTCGTTAATTCTCCATTTTCCTATGTTTAAAAATTTTTTTTGAATAACTAGAAAATGATTGAAAAATGATTGCAAACCTTTGGCTCTTCAGCGAGATACTTGTTTGCAAATCCCTTCAAGCCCATAGCCCTATCCTTCACCTCTCTCTTTGCAATATCCTCCGACAAGCCCAGCTTAACAAGCTCGCCAAGGACAGCAAGGACAGTTTCATCAATGCACTTATCAATGAACGCCTCATCCCATTGTTGTTCAAGCAAAACACCTTTGCATAACCTCGTGCAGCATGCTGCCCCATACAAGAGAGGGCGTAGTGTCGCTTGTTGAGCGAACGAGTGAGGAGAGAAGGGGTTTCCTACGGCATTGCGGGTGCGTTGGAGAGCGCAGTGGCTGTAAGGAGGAGGTCGGGGTGTAGGATGAGAAAGTTGGATTGGGAGGTTATGTAAATACTTCGCTTTGGGGTTTGGCTAGATGTACTAGGCGACTTGGAGGGAGAGAAAGTGCCAATGGCATTGATTGTGTCATCTACGTCGGCCAGGAATTAGTCGAGTCAATTCAATAGATTTCTATATTCCTTACCAATGCGAATATCGGTCTGATACCAGTCATCACAGAGGAAGACTTCAACCCGTTCTACACCAGGGTCTACCTTGGCTATCACAGTCTGAAAACAAAATAGTCAACACCAGAAATCGACGGTATTACGGAGTCACATGACCAAATTCGAATGACAGCATTCAAATACCGTTTAACACCCATGGTCATTTAAATTGTACAAGGGCAAGGAAATAAAAGAGAAAAGAAATAGATACCTTTCTCCAACGACTATCAACGTATTCTTCTGTGACAGATTCGACAATGCAGCGGGTGCAAGGATCTGGGATATACGGCGGGCTTGGAGAAGGTTTCTAATAAATTTTAGTTAACAAATGCCACGTAAATCAATCCCGAACATACCTTGACCTCGACAAACTTTCGGGGTTTCACAGGACTGCTGAAAGGATCGGTATCTAAGTCCCAATTCTCGGATCCTTGGAGGAAAGAAGAGATATCATGTCCAGTTGCGGAAAAGGACACAGATGTAATAGAGGGATTCAAAGATGATGTCCCAGACGCATGCTGCTTTGGGTGGCGAGTAGGGGTACGGGGAGAAGATGGTGGCTGTATAGGTCTGAGGGGCAGTTTCTTGACGGGAGAGGGATCGGGAGTCGGGGCGGCGGTCCAAAAGTCCTCTTCAAGGCCTTGCATGAGATCGTTCATGAAAGCGGCCTCGTCTGCTTCAGTCGGTGCCATGGCTATGAGTGAGTTTAGTGACGTAATGGAAGCACAGAGCCCGTTTACTCATCCATCCTTGTTTGTGTCTGTTGACGCGTCGTGTATACCTACATGAACGCGACGCGTCCAATGACGTCAACGCCTGATCGAATGATCGCGTGTCAGGGGTTGGCTACTCCGACATTCATGCTATAACTTCTACTCACCCACATGGTGCTAGATATTAACTACGCTATAATTTTCAAAAGTATGAGGCACCCTACGACATTAAAGCGACGTCGACACGCCTAGGTGAATTCGAGTTGTACATACCTTTTAATGATCTGAAGGCCTGTCAGAAACTCGTTAACAGACTTCATGCATTGGGTATCTTACACGGAGACTTAAATGGGCACAAATTCCTTGTCTCTGCTGACGTTGTCTGCCTGATCGATTTCGAATGCGAGACGCTCGATGCAGGCCAGACAGAGATGGAAAAGGAGTATCAAGCAATCGCACAACAGCTCGTAAAAGAGACTGAAAGAAGAGGTGAGTCAGTAATCATCGGTACGCCGTGAACAAAACAGTTGTATGATCCGTGAAATAGTTTGGTTTGTTCTGCAGTCTTATTATGACACAGTGCTTACAGACAATACACAAGCCTTGGTTAAAGACCAACTACTGCACTGAACTGTGAAAGACTTAGCACTATAAATCTTTCGTCGAAAGTATTGCCGGACATGCCTAAAGGTGATATGGACTGAGCTAGGAAGAAGGAAAGAGAAATGACGTAGTTTTCACGTCGGTAGGATCCCAATCGCCGGATCGATTTTGCGAGCTGAAGTGAAGCATCCTTGACATTGAAAGAGGGTCACGAAAGGTGTAAGCCATCAGCAAATTGCTGACAAGTAAAAGTATGAAGGAAGTGAGGAGCAGACATCAAGAACGTTCAGCAGCCGCTCGAGAAGAAGACCCATTGCGTATGCAGGTATTTGATTACACCCATCTAGCTAGAGTTGCATGAGGTATCTTTCATACGGGAGAAGGGTTCTGCAAGTCCTTGTCATTTCTTCATAAATTTTCTTTTCTTGGTAAAGGCGAGCCACAAGCCTTGTGCGTCCTCGCACTCATCGAGATGATCCAGTATACCTTGTTCCGTGTAAGTCTGGTCGCGGAGACGTATCAATGCATCGTCATCTAGCGATGGCAGATCATCTTCAAGGCCCCTTTCAAGTGCGACTTGACATCCATGACAAGCAAGGCCAAGGTGAGTAGTGTGTGAGGCGCGATCGAAATATGGGAAGTGGACTGCTGATAGGTATCGGTGCATGTTATCGACGGTATTATTGATCCTCCCGAAAGAATCGTATGCAGTGGGTCGATTATTTGCTGCACATCTCTGATCATAGGCAGCCTTGGCCTTGGAATTCGAAGAGCTAAGGTATGTGGCAAGTCCGTCCTCCCCGCCATGTACGATAACACCAAGTTGCTTGGCAAGCTTACGGCTTACCAGTCGCACCTGCCTTCGACGTAATTTCTGGAAAAGAGTATACGATCCTGGCAAGGTGACCATGAGAGGAATTTTGGACTTCTGATTCTTGTGGAGACCGAACGCGACCTGCGCGTCTCGTTCGGTCATAGGCATAGTTTCCTGTTCTTCTCTTAGGCAGGTGAAGCAGCACCGAATGCATTCTGGGATCCAGAGGTACATGCCGAACTTGCCGCAAATACTACAAGCAGGGCGAGTGAGAACCGAAAAAACTTGCTGCACAGAGAAGTGAGATGCGACGCCTGTTCTTTCGAAGGTGGCCCTGATATGGGGTGCGCTAGAGATGATATGTTTGTAAGGCAATGACGCGTCTACGACTAGTCGTGTTCGTCTGTTGATGTACCGTAGGGTGGAGAGTGTGTGCATGTCAGAACATCTGAGCACCAAGTCAAACAATTCGAGAGGCAAAATGTCGAGTGTTCCGAGCGATGAAGTGGGGACCTGGAACTCTACGTTGAAGGTTGGTTCAGTGAGGGAAATACCTACTTTGTATAAATCCGGGGTTTCATGGGCGACAACATTGAGAACCTCTTTCTTGTTGTTATCACCTACGGGGAATTTGGGCATCATGCCGCTTGGGTGTTTCATAGTAAAGTCGTGTCGTTCTGACTTGCCATCAATGACATTTTCTATCGACAGATTCGTTGTTTACAGATGGATTTGCACATGTTGACGCATCACGTGCATCATCGATGACGCCGGGGACCAGGTCCAGTTGAAGGAGACGAAAATCTGTTTTCTACTACGGAATATCGAGATTAGGTGAGATGAACTATTGAAAGTCCGAACATATAATACAAATATTGTCCAGGTTACTAGTTACTGGTCTGCACCTCTTGATTACCTCTTGATTTGGATTAAGTAAATTATTGAATTCCACAAGTGTGTGCGAAGTATTTGTATGCTGTTGACATTAATCCACCACCCAGCTCAATGAGCCTGGATGTCAGTGTGGCCCTTTCAAACCAGTTATTTACAAGACTATCCCTGCACCACTAGTACATTCTCCACCATGGGCTATTACCCAATTCAGAGGCATGGATGGGACTAACACTGGGGTTTTTTCATAGACACTTAGCACTTCATGTGCAAGTTTTGCAAGTAGGCCTGTGATTTCCCGTGATGCCAGCAATGTTCGAAGTTTGTTCACTGGTTCCAGGAGCTTTAGCCTTTAGTGTTTCCCAATTTGGGAATTCTACAGCGAGTTTGCCTGTGAACGCGTTGAGTCATACAATTGCAATTGAGTGTTTGTTGGCATCATTATCGATGGTACTATGCCTTCTGTCCTGGGAAGATGTTAACTGCATCCGACTCCTTTGCGAGAAATCTCGTGCATCCTCCATTCTCCAAATCCTCGGAGGCTTGCTCAATCTGGTCCGGTATGTACACTCTACTTAGCGAAATGAGAGAAAACATAATGTATATTGTAATCTTGATGTCGAGTGACCGTTTGAAGGGGAAAAAAAGTATATGTCCACTACGGATGAACCTCACGTCAAATTCAAGAACCCTGGAACTGTTTCTGGTCTCCGAACCTGTGGACGCTTGTTAAAATGACTCATGTTCTTATTTCACGATGCAAAGACAATATAACTCGGCCGTGATGCAAAATGCACTTTGAGAAGTACCAGTCCATGTGGATACGTGATGAAAGACTTTGGAAATTCAGATGCTCCAGAGTTCTGATGTGGATCCGGCTCTGCTCATTCTGCTTACTATGATTTACCCATGTCGAAAGCGGCAAGTAAATCGAGGTCGATGAACAGAAGCGAGTGCAATTTTTAGGTGGGCTTATTTTCCATACTGGAACGCATTTTAAATATCAGCTATCATGTGCGAGGCAAGACAGTGTAAAGCAAGGCAGGTCAGATCATTATGGTTGCATGTGCAGTGCAGTGGTTGGACACAAGATTTTCCAAAACAGTGCAAAGCCTTTGGCCTCGAGTAACTGAATTCGACCTTGCAGTGACTCGCCACCTTATCAGGCGCGGGTCCCACATCACTACTCGGAACCGTTATGTCTAGTACTTCCACTGTTTTGTAGTCCCTAGTTCCGTATCCTGTTCCTTGATCTACTGATTCTATAGAACCTTGGCAGAAAACCCCAGGGCTGCATTGGTAACTTGAAGAGATGAGACTAACTGACTATCGCACCTCTTTTCGAATATCGAAGCCCTAATGAGATCATGAGTCTCTCACTTCTCCAGAAAAGATACTATGGAGCAATCATGTACACAGTATTAGCCTGGAAGGTTAAGTACAAGGTTAGGAATGTGGTCACTTGAAGCCAAGGTATTGCATCTGTAGGTCCCATGAGTCCTGGTGTTCTGGGAGATTAATTGCAGTTGACTCGGATGCCAAATGCAGTTCTGATGTTGATTCCCTCGGCTTTTCGCGACACGGTCCGACTCCGTTGTCACGGGCACGTGTCATTAGTGGGCGCCTCTTTGATCATGATGATGATGACCCTTCAAATCAAGCTGCGTCGTTGTTTTTCCTGGCCGAGTTTGCATCTTCTCAGAAATTTCTTCAATTTGTTGGCCACAGTTTTCTGGTCCCCCGCATGGAGAAATGCTTCCTGCTAACTGAGTCACTTCTGGGCCCCGGTGTAAAATGCCCCTTCCATACTACATGGTATGAGGATTTGTTGATTCTGAAATTAGAGGAATAAATTAAAAACTGTCACCGATGTTACTTCCAGTAGAAGACTGTTCTGTGGAATGCTTTGCTAGTAATCTAGCTTTGCACCCGAGTTGATAGAAGTGACAGAAATGAAGCATGGTGCGCATATGATATCGGGCAACCAGACGAGAGGAGGTCCTAAGTCCTAAGGGTTTCTCATGAAGTTCAGTGACTCATATTTCTATTAAGAATGCAGAAAAACTCTGAGGTAGTCTAATCCAATTCTGTTTTAATCTATCCATGTTCTTCTTCCGATATGGTCAGCGTGGGTGTAAAATCACTCATAATTCTGGTAATGAAATGTAGATGTACCAAACGCTCATCAAGCAAGGCTAGTCGGCTATTTTTAATGATCATCAAAGATGAACCGCTGCCATATGCATATATTCGTGAAATTGGATTGGTGGAGCTACAAAGGCTTGAAGGGGTTCTTGATTGAGATCAAGATAATGAGTTGAGCTTGAAAGGTATTTATACGCTGGGCAAAGACCTCGAACAACCAGTCCCATAATCCCACAAGAAAGACAGCAAGTAAGTACGCTCTTTCTATTGCGTGTTATTCCATGGCTAAAGTGTCTATGAAGTGTGCACCAATAAATACATCAAATACTCTTGCGGTTGCGAACTCAGGTCCGAATTTGTGCAGTGCGATTTCCGCATTCAGCAGAACCAGAACGTAAAATGCTTTAAGATCTATAAGGAAATCGAAAAGGAATCTGCCAACTATTGCGAGAAGCATCTTGTCAAACCGACAGCTCCTCTCAAAATGGTTCGTCAAGGCTGAAGCTAGTGCGCGTGATTTGTTCAGATTCTCTACAAGTTGAGCATTGAATGGTTTATATATTCAAGTCAGCAGAGTATCATTGTGATGTGGTCTTGTGTTTGCAAGCGCCTTGATTTGTATAAATTTATGCGATATACGTTGGTGATGCGGTAATAAAATGTTTTATTGTAACTAATCATTCGTTTTCGGCGATTGATCAATCCAACGTGGCAATGTTTTCCACCCTTAAAAATGCATCAAAGAAGTAGGCTCAACTAAGCGATATTTCCCACACACGAGTGGACTTTTGGTACGAGACTAATAAAAGGATCAGTACCATCTTCATTACTACCAGGCATCATCTCTTTCCATTTGTTTTACCCTCAGCGCCTGACTATTTTTCATCTGACGGCCTCACTACCTAGACTCTAACCCCTACTATGCCTCTGGACGTCATCATTGCATCCCCTTCGGTCGACAAGGAAGTTCCAGCGTTGAATTCGCCTGACATTATTGCAGTGAGAAGGCCCTCCATTTGTACCTTTCAAACTGAATGACAATACCATTATACCGCAGAAGGTACTATCTATGTATGTGTACACGGCAGACGAGGAGAGCAAGTTTCGCATACTGTTTGGAAACCAAATCAAGTATATTATCGTCGAAGCCGGTACATATGACGAGGACACGTTGTGTTTCCCACCCAGTCTGTTCGAGCAATTACCAAAGCTCCCTAGAAGTAAATGGACGATCGCCCGCATCTTCAACACTCCTGGGGGTCTCTCGTTTGAAATATCATACAAAGGTCTAGATGGAGTTCGTTCTCTCTGGCATCCTAGCAAGGTCGATTTTCTATCTCTTACCCCGGAAGAAAGCTTCAAAGCACGCGTTCTCGGTGTCAAGTTCGATTCCAAGCCAGCTATCGCCAAATTTGCTCGATTCGAATTTGAGATACCTCAACTTGAAAGAGAGACTGCAATCTATGAAGCCATAGCGGGCCGAGGAATCGGACCCACTTTCCTTGCACACTTAACGGAGCATGACCGTGTTATCGGTATGCTAATCGAACGGGTGGAGGGGCGTCATGCCAATATCAATGATTTGGAGGCTTGTCAGATAGTTGTCAAAAGACTCCATTCGTTGGGCATTGTACACGGTGATCTGAATAGGCACAACTTCATTGTCTCGGCCGCTGGCGTCAGCTTGATTGATTTCGAGAACTCAACATTTGGTGGAAGCGAGATAGAGATGGAAAAGGAATATGATTCACTTTCTCAACAGCTCGCAGAGGAAACGGGAAGAGGCTGTAGAAGTATAATTACTTGTGATAGTGATTTTCAATAAGGCTTCAGATTACAACCGATAATCGTCGTGTTTTATTACCAAGTCAAATTAGGGCGTTGAACGTGTGACCCCCTTGTTGATTCAAAGTAAGATACAGGAAAAGTATAAAAGAACCCAGTTCATAACCTGAATGGCCAACTGCCATTTCAAAGGATACATCGTCTCACCCAAAATATTCGGTATCCGCTAGTAGACTAGTCCTGGCGTCAATTAGCCATCCAGAGATCCTGCGCGTCTGGGCAACCCTTGACATGTTCCAACGCTCCTGCCGTTGTATAGGTCTTATTGCGGCGATGTTGTGAAGTCGTGCTTCCTCTCGACGCAATATCGCATCCACGACAAGCAAGGCCGACGTGAGTGGTGTGTGAGAGGCGATCAAAGTATGGAAAGTGTACAGCTGACAAGTACCGGTATACATCGTCAAATGAATACTGCAATTTGTCGATAAAATCGAGAACATCCCTTTTCGCTAGTTTTTGGCGATAAGCGGCTAGGCTCTTGGAGTTAGAAGAGCTTGTATATTTATCGAGTCCTTCCTTTCCTCGGACGACAATACCAAGTTGTCGGGCGCGCTTCTGGCTTAACAGCCGCACGCCTCTCTGTCGTGACTTCTGAAAAGTGGTATATTCACCCGGCAATGTAACCATGACAGGGATCATGGCCATTTGACTTTTAGTGAGGCCAAAGGCAGCCTGCGCGTCCCTCTCCGACATAGGCATAAGTCCTGGATCCTCTTTGAGGCAGGTGATGCAGCACCGGATACATTCTGGGATCCAGAGATACAGGCCAAAGTTTCCACAAACATGACAGGCAGGGTTGGAAAGAACGCAAAAAACTTCTTCCACAAAAAAATGAGACGCGACGCCTGTTCTTTCGAGCGTGGCCCTAATATGTGGCGCGCATAAAATGATATGCTTGTAGGGGAACGACGCGTCTACAATAAGTCGCGTTCGTCTGTTGGCGGTTCGCAATACAGAGACTGTGTGCATGTCAGAATATTTGATCACTAGGTCAAATAATTCGATGGGTAAAACCTTGAGACTCCCAATCGATGAAGTGGGGGGTTTGAACTCTACGTCGCCAGTTGGCTGGGTGAGGGAGATAACAGCCTTAACATAATTGTGAGGATGGTATGTGACAATCTTGAGAATATCTTCCTTGTTGGCGTCGTCAATGCGGAATTTGGGCATCGCCTAGTCTGAGAATTCCTGGTGGCTCTGGGGTTCGTTAAAAAAGTTGGCCAGCAGGGATCCTCCAGCAAATGAACGATCCTCGAGAATGAGTTGAGGGAGATAAGTGGGAATCCGAAATCGCGAACGGCGGTAACACGTGTGCATGGGAAAGAAGCACGGGATGGACGCGCCGGTCAACAACGCGTCGCGCCCCTATGTAATTTTATTTAAATTGTAATATGCAAACCTTCATAAATTCTGGCACATAGAGGACTTATAGTCCTCTCACTTTATTCTGCTGTAGATAATTTTCACATGAAACGGGGAACTTATTTGCCCATTTATTAGAATGGTATGAGGTAATATTCCACGTAACTGAAAGACCAACGTTGACCCCTTTAAATTTGTATAGGGACACAGACCATTTCTTGGCAGTAATAACATAGCTTCGATAGAAAACGGATGTCATTACTCCCACAGTTCTATTTTCCAGACAACGCCACCATCCTGACTTTACTGAACTTTATATGTCCTTACAATAAGTACTTATCAGCTGAGCACACAGGAACAGTGCATTTTACTAACCACTCCGCGGATCCGAAACGTTAATTGGTCATATGCTCTGTCAAACTAATCGTCCTAGTCCTTATTCTCCAGTTTGCCTCTCACTGGGGTATTTCATCGTCTAGGCCCTGATAGCCAGTTCAAGGAATACACGTGTAATCGCAAGTCTTGTCATGCCAAGCTAAGTGTGCAAGTCCAGAGCCAGAAAGGAAGTGTCCCCTTTGGATAATTCAGGATTTTAATGCGTACCTCCAACGGCAAGACGTATGGTCATAGAATCCAGACAACAAGAAATATGACTTCGACACCTACATCCATTTAAGAGACATAAGAGTCTATCACGCTACC
>JADNYJ010000504.1:0-22620 GCA_015501075.1 Gymnopilus junonius | reverse complement strand
TGGTTGCTGGGACCCTTCTCAATGGTTCCCAGCTATTGCGCAGTCGGCGTCGTACTTGGGATGCCTTCCGGATGGAGAAGACGTGAGTTGTTCAGGCTATTGTTTGATTCCCTTCCTAACCCTTAATTCTGCTGTAGTTGATCTCCTGGATTCCAGTGGACCTCGCTGCGGCTGCCATCGTGGACATGCGCCGTGCTGAGAACCAAACTCTTCACCTCGTGCATCCCAAACCGGTCAAATGGAACACTGTCATGAAGGCCCTTGCCACCTCTCTCGGCGTCCCTCTCGTGCCTTACGTCGAGTGGTTCGCCCGCCTCGAAAGCTCCTCAAACGACGCGGACGAGAAGACTTCTGGACGTCAAGCAGAGCACAGTCGCGCTGCGTTAAGGATGACCCACTTCTATCGCATTGCCCTTAGTGCTTCCTCCTATCAAACGGAGAGCATGGGTCTGCTCGCTAAGGTCGTCACCGACAATGCTTTGAACGCCTCCCCTTCGTTGCGAAGTGAGGATGTCCAGCCTCTCGGCGAGCATGACGTCGAAAAATGGGTTGCTTATTGGAAAGAGATCGGGTTTTTGCCAGCATAAAGGGCATCATGCAAGTACCTCCATTGTACTATATTTTCTTCTTCTTCCTTCTCTTACCTCTATCTCTTTATAATACTGTTGGCGCCTGAGACCCTAATTCAGAGCCACGTCGTCATTCTCGTCACTTGTAGCCTTTCCTGATGTGTCATAGCCCGTCCATCCGCACTTTAGAGTAAATCCTTCGTATTCCCGGATTCGTCTTATCGTTATTGTCGTCCGTATCGTTACATATTACATCTGATTTCCATACAACAACACTCTTAGATGTCGTTAATTTCGCAATATAATGGCCTTGTTCAGGTCCTATTCAATTGACCGTAATGAATACATCTACTTGACTATTGAGTGAACACCCCGAGCTAGCCAAGGCAAGGTTAGCGGGAACACGGAGGCTGGAAAAAGTGAGCGCATACCTGATAAATAGTCCTTGGCCATGCTAGCGCTCTGCAGAGGTATCCATAAAATGTCGAAGTATAAGAACAGTTTTGATGACGCACCAGCCCTTTCACGATTTCGTATACGCTCTTATCATGGTAGCGCAGACCTGTTGCTGGGTCTGTGTACGGGGCCTAATGCGACGCGTCAGAATACGTCCAAAGCATGGCGAGAGTATCTCACATCAAGGCCTGTGATATCACATAAATGTTTATGGGGTATAACTGACGGAGGTGCTTCTATAGTCGTGTCTGCTTGATGTCGTTAGATATGGTCAAAACTACGATTAAAAATAGTATAGAACCTACAAGTAGGCACTTCCTCCGGAATGTCCACAACGGCCTGAGGGTTCGTTTTGAGTAGCTCCTCCCTCTTCAGTCTTCTCTCTTCCCTGTCTGCTCTTTCTCGCTCTCTCTCCTGACCGAGCACTGTCTTCAAGTTCTTGACTCTACGATTGACATTCTTCGTGTAGTGCGGGTTTTTGAAGGGTCTTGGCTGGTGTAGGTATGATAATTGGACAGCTAATGACTTGAAACGCGCGATTTGATTAGTCTCCAGAGAAAAATCGGGATTCTGAATGCACCTACGGGTGTCACTGGTGTTGATGTTCCATCGGAACCTGTCTTCTTCTTGAAACCACCTTTGGGGGGCCTATAAAATAAAATCAAGTTCATAATATCTCACAATATCAAAAATTCAGCTTACATCGTCCGAGATACGAATTGGTCTGCCCCTGGTCGTGATTAAAGACTCGGAGGTACATGCGGGAAGGAGGTCATCGTTGTCCGCTTCAAATACATGTAAACATTTAACATGGCCCTCACGAACTACAATGATTCAACTTGGAATCAAATCTGTCCCATTCAAATTTGATTCAAATGATATATCCTGAAGTACTACGCCCGACTTCGAACCCTACCCTTTCTCCTCTACTGCTCGAATACTTAAATACCCTTTTCGTCTCAAGCGGTGGCGACGATGACTAGTACGCATTTACCTCAGGAAATAATAGATCTCATTATCGACGAGGTCGCATGCCATGGTTCCCGAGCTACCCTCAAAACGTGTTCCGTCGTGTCGATGGCTTTCTATTTGGCATCCAGGAAACACCTTTTCTCGGATATTAGCTTTTTGGTGGATACTTCTTGTCAAACGCGCGCAGCCGAACTCATCAAAGTTTTACAAAACAACGATGCCTATTTAATCCCGGCAATTCGATCTTTGAATCTCAAATTTGATATGGCAGGCCTTCCACCGCCCCGCGCATTCCTCAAGTCGAGGGATACTATACAACAAATTCTCCGGAAACTGGGTGTGGAAAAGAATCATCTGCTTGAATTGCTCAACCTTTTGAGCCAAAGGCCCCTCGAGTCACTCAGGCTCATAGGATTGCTACGGTTTACTTGGAGCTCTCCTTTCATTTTACCCAGCACCGAGTCCCTTCTGTCCCGAATTTTCTCTAGCAATTCCCTTAACACTCTTCATTTGGTTAATATTGGGAAGATACCGAAGTCACTTCTGGTAGCCGCAATTACCTCAAGCAGCCTTATCGATCTCAAGCTTTCTTCCGTTTTTTTCGACAGAAAGGATCCTTTGGAACCACCGACTACAACGAATCCTAAGTCACTGGCTATGTTGGAGAAATTGGAGCTCACGGATTTGATATATTCCCCATTTTTCAATCTTTTGCAGTCCATCCTTCCAACCCCGCCGGCCCGGGTTTTTTCCCGCCTACGAACGTTCAGGGCATCTTCTAAGATGTCTGGAGAATGGCGGCAACTTAGCCAATTTGTGGTTCAGTCCATGCCATCCTTGGATACGCTTGAATTCATTCAGCGTGAATCAACCTGTGCGTGTAGTCTACTCAACCTGAAATATCACCAAGGATCTAACACGACAATGAGTGCAGTGGATCATATGATATATGAGGGACTTGCCTTATTTTATCTTCCCCAGATCGCTTCACTGCAACATCTCAAATTTATCATTACCTCTTATGGAGAGGACGGTTTTATAGCAAAGCAGATAGCTTTGTCCAGGTTGTTTGCCCGGACATCTCCCACCAAAATCATATCGGTTGTAGTAGAGTTTCATGCACATCTGAACCAGGTGAACGAAGATGACCCACTGGCCCCTAGTCGTCCCGGGTGGGCGGCCCTAGATGAAGCATTATCTAGCCCGGTTTTCGGTGATGTGAGGACGGTCTTCTTCAGTGTCAAATTATGTCGCACGGCTTCAGGCACATCGTCCATTTTCCTGGAGGCAGAAGGCCATGCCAAGGCTTCTACCCTTACTCCCTTGCTAGCACGTTGCGCGCCTCGACTTGCCGTTGAAATCTTCTGGAGTCTATATTCAGTCCCTCTGGGCCAATCCTTGAATTTTGACTAGATGAGGAGACGTATCTTCATTCTCTTACAGAACTTCCTCCGCCTTTGGCGTCCTTTCCTTGACGAAAAGACCTCAGCACGACTGGGCAATCAATATCAATTTACACCCCCCCCCATCTTAGTGACCGACTCTGAACCATTATTTTCACGAAATGATGATGGATCACATGGTCTGAAAATAAATGCAATGAAGCTGTGTGAAATAGGGCCGGAGGGATATCTGCTTGCAATTGCGACCGATGAAGGGAGTGCATTCATTTCAACAACTCTGGCTTGTCATTGGCAAGCATACTTTGATTGAACTATGTTAGACAGGCGTAATTTGCTTCTGATTTTCCCTGGCCAGTCATCGACGGGTAGCGCTGCCTTCGTTGGACTTTTCCCCCCTTTCGCGCCATGCGGGTACGAAATACTGTTGGACAGACACATTCTCTTGATATTCTTGAAGACTTATTACGTGTCAGTTTCCCGTCTTGTATTTGCATGGCTTGAATGTCAAGCGATATTTTTCCGCCAGGACTCCTATCACCCTTAACATTCGACAACTTGTCATTTCTGTGAAAATAAATGTGTCAGACTAGATGCTATCTTCTGAGATAGTGTCCTCTATCTTTCTCATGCGATGATACTGTTCCAATGTCACAAGTTGAACAACCAGAATGCACGTGTGATCAGTTACCTTAACACCATTAAATTTCGGGAGAGAGAAAGTCCACAAGTACATGTCCTCACCACCTTCCACGGTTGACTAATATAACCCAACGAGATCCATATCGGTATCACTGTACAGAAATAATCCGAGATCATCGACAGTCATCATTCGTCATTATGGAAAGGTCTACTATTATAGTAATCGAATTACTAGCGCTCTCACACATAGAAGTTGTATAAATATAACTGGGCTTATTATCCAAGGTCAATTGCCAGGCCTACTCAGCCTGTCACAAGCGTGAAAGAGATAGTCGTCTCATGGGCGTCGGAAGTTAGAGAAATGTAAGTCCTGATAAAAATTCGGATTGCTGTATGTTTTTTTAATAAAGACATGGAAATGCTTGTAAATAATCGCCGAAAGAGCGTTACCTTCACCCACTTCTGGAGAATCTGCTCTGCGTGTATCATTTCCAACTGGTCTCCAAGAAGACAAGGGTATCATTCCTTCAAGAAGGAATGATACACGCTGCAGAAAAGTACATAGGCCAGTAGATCTTCGATGCACTCCCTTGTGATGCATATGCCAATGTGACCTCCCGAGACGCCCTCGATAAGAATATGAGTGACACTGAAGAAAACATAACGTCTTGACGTGCTTGACCTGTAAGGCCCTAAGTAATGTTGTATGGTCCAAGGTCAAAATATCCCAGATGTTAAGCTACCTGCCAAGGGCTTTGTCTTTTTTTCTCAGGAATGTTGAAATAAAAATGGTGATCGCCACACTTTGTACTATTCTGCTCCATTTTGACCATCTTACCAGCTGGTTTTGAAGGGTGCATTACTTACTAGGACTTTGTATATTAATCCGTGAGGCCGATTGCCCCTTTATTGCAACCTTCTACTGGAATTCATCGGTTCAGTGGTTCTGAATTCGTTGAGCTTTATAATTTATGGTCGTCATTAGTCAAAGCCGAGGTACTGGCAGTTTTCTGCAGGCTTGCTATGGTTCAACATTGATTCGTTATTGCATGGGTGGCCAAAACCCAGGCCAATCCATCTCGAATCTAGCACGGCACGAAGGAGAGGGTCTCTTTGCATCGCAGGTTTCTGCGTTCATTCGGGGCAAGGCCGGGCGACGACACCTGTGATTTTCTGCCTCCTTCCGCTTGCGACTTGCGATCATCTGGCTTCATCTGGATTCAGAAAACAAGATTTAAACTTTCTTATCCATCAAACGAATTTATGGCTTCTTGATTCTTAATTTTTCGCCACAAATTACAATCTACGATCGTCATCAACATCAAGGGGGATGTTGCTTGCCGGCTACCTCATGATTTTACAATTTTATCTGGTGAGTTTTGATGCGATGCGCGCCTCACTACGGTCGTAGAGTAGCCCCTGAATGAACGCAACGTGAGCAAGACTAAGCGTCACTGTTAGCATCGGGAGGCGGGAGCACAGTGACAGACAGTGGACTAACTGGATATCTTCCCCTATGTAACATGTTGATGCTGAGCGAAATACAGTAATTGATCGGCACTTCATTTTAATCAGGTTAATCCCGAGGTGCAGTGACGTTGAGCCAGTCTTTGAATTGGTGAAGAACATCGCCGATAGCGCTTGCAAACCGTCTTTTTCGTACTGAGAACATCTAGTGGTGAGTCTTCATGAATACAAGGCGAATTAACGATTCCTTGCATATCTTATCGAAGCTTCACTTTGCTAATCTGTTCCATAGCGTGCGGAGGTCATGAGACCTAAATTTAGGTATAACGAGAGAAAATGCTTCTTGCGGCCGCTCTGCCTGAGAGTGGAAATAGGTGGAAGTATAAGAATGAGTAAAGACGATCAGCTATTGGCCATTTTATATAACTAGTGCGTACCCCAGGTCACTTCTTTTCTGCGCTACATTGAATTACGGGGTATAGGAAGGGGTCCTTTACTCGCTCCCTCTTACACCGAGCAACAAAAAACTGCACTTTTAGTAGTTTGGGACCAGGGCAAGAGTTTGTCATATGCACGCGATGGGTGATTCTCTCAGTTGATGGATATAAGCAGGTCCCGTGGGTGTCCATGTGGTTTGTCCTCCTTTCTTTCCTCCTCTTCAATCTGTGTAACGAACTCGAAACGCTTGAAGACACGACGATGGCTAAAGAATTAGTACTGGTACGTTCCTCCTGCTCTGAATTTCGCATATTAACGCATTTTCTGACGCTGGAGGTGTCATAGGTTACTGGTGTTTCCGGTTTCATTGCTGGACACACTACAGAAGAATTGTTGAAGCGCGGGTTCCGTGTACGAGGGTGAGTAGTCACTCTGCAATGTCAGGCGGAACACCGTTGACACTGGCATCTTTGTGTCATAAATAGGACAGCACGAGGAGCAAAGTACGAACAGCTAGTGAAGACTGTGAATGTACCCGACTTGGAGTTCGTGAAAGTAGATGATATCGCAACGGGTGACTTCACAGAGGCGTTGAAGGGGGTTGATGCCGTTGTTCACATTGCCTGCCCGCTTCCTGGGAGGAAGGACCTTGAGGAGACATTCAGGGTACGTCATGTTGATTTTGGAAGGCCCGCATGTGTGATGGCCTGGTTGATGTATAGTCTCGCAGAGCGCTATTGAAGGCACCCTAAATGTTGTACGTCAAGCTCAAAAGGCCGGTATCAAGAAGTTTGTCGTTACGAGTTCTTTTGGGACTCTTCTCAGTCGTAAGTCATATGAGCTTGTCTTTGCCGTGGGAGGTTGTTCGATGGAGTCCCATAGCCACCCATATGCCTGCTTTCCATGGCCTGACCTTCAATGAGACAAGTAGGTTTTTTGCACGATTCACGGACTGTCGATTTACCTGCACGCATCCAGTGTGGGCCGAGCTGAATGAAGAAGAATTTTTGAAGAATCAGGAAGACAAATATTACATTTATTTCACTGCGAAGATCAAAGCCGAAAAGGCCCTTTGGGAATTCGCAGCTGAACACCCTGAGATAAGCGTTGCCACTAGTCTGTTTCTCTTGGTTGAAATTATCTCCTCACAAAACTGACTGTACACTTACAGTTCTTCCTGGGTATGTCATCGGCCCTTACCCCAAGACATTCCCTAGACCAACTTCAATCGGTAACACGGGTACGAATGATTTTGTTCACGGAATGATCAGCAAGGGTGAAGTCCCATTCGCACCGAACTGGATCGTTGACGTCCGCGATGTGGCAAAGGGACATGTGCGTGCTCTTGAAAAGCTTCCTCTCCCATCGGGCGACATAGGACGCTTCATTGTCAACGGAGCCACACTTCCATGGAAGAAGGCGGCTGAACACCTGAAAAAGGCTAGACCAGAGGTAGCTGACAGGATCGTTGATTTAGAAACTGTCAATCCTCTGCCTGGTGTGCTTTCTACCCTCGACACGACGAGGGCGAAAGAGATTCTAGGCATAGAGTTCATCCCCACAGAAAAGACGTTTGAAGATGCTGTGGATGATTTGTTAGCATTGGAAAAGGAGTGGAAAAATTAAAATGCCCGGATTCTGGTCATCGAAAGGTTCGAAATAGGATTAATGTATAATTTATGAGTCGCATTCAAATTGTATCCGTTCATGTTAGTTTTCATCCTGTATTTCTCGTAGCCTCCTCAGGCCTCTGTGGCTGGGCTTGACGGCCACTTTGTGAAAAAGGTCGAAAGAGGATACATTCAAGGATCGTAACAAACGGCAACTGTCACAAAGTGTTGTTTGTTTGGCCACCTGGCACGTTTGGTGTGGTCACAAACTGTCACCTTTTTTTCTCTTCTTCAGTTCCAACCAAACCCAGCGTCTTCAAGTCCCTTCGGCTTCTTGAATCCAGTCCTCGGAAAAGTTCCTCTGCTAGTTCGGCTCCTTTGAAGGACGGCACCATAATATAGCAGAAAGCTACATTGTAAAGCTTGCCTTGAGCTTGACTGTGACATCTGCGGCCATTTTCGCGCGTCTAGCCTCGGACAGAAGCGTGATATGCACATGGTGGGCCTTGGAGGTACGCGCACCACGTTAGGTCTAGTCTCATTGAACGTACGAGTTTTTTAAGCTCCACCTCTTGCCCATTAGGATTATTTGCTGATCGGTCAATTATTTTTTTCGTAGTTGGATCTGTTTTAAATGTTTGTTTTGCGACTATGTCGCCCAACTTGCAATGTCATCTGAGAATACCTGGATGCCTTCTGTCTTGAGTACTTCGATATCAGCACTATCTTCAGCCTATCTTAGGTAAGCAAGGTCTACCTTACGAGACGTCGTTTCATGACTGTTTTGTAATGTAGTCAATAATGGAAGACGGCCATCTTGAATGCTCAGCCTTTATGTCGACCTCCCCTTTCATTTTTGAGAGCGGAAATTTGGCTTTACACGATACTCGCATAAGCTGTCCCTATGATTTGGACTGCAGACATTTTTAATGTCCGTGAGAGAGAGGGCTCACGGAGTGGAGGTTGGCGTTGAGAAACGCTCGGCTATGAATTCGTGGAGTTCGATGCTGGCTGAGCTTAAGCGCCCTCCGGCCCTGGAGGACGAAATTTCTGCCTTTTGTTGCGGCTTGCTAGCGAGCGGAAGGCTGCAAAGCATGTGTGGAAAACTCTACTGGATATGTTTTCATTCCTGACGTAACTTTCAGTGAGACCGACTCATCGGCCCTACTAATAAGATGCTTCTGCAACCGAGGATACCGTGCGAGGAGGGTAAGTATGAATCTTTCACGCAGACCTTTTCCACTTCTGACATATCTGTCTTGCATTTAATAGGACTGTGCGACATTCGAAGTACCAAAACATTGTGAAAAATCAGGGACTCGTGCTCATAATGATTGATGAAATTGCTACAGACGCGACTTGAAATGATTTGATCTATTTTCCTGCCCTTCGCGTGGAAGAAAGAATCTTGAGGAAAATTTTCAAAAAATATCCTGTCTTGTTTTCGCTATGATGTCCGCGTCACAAGCACATTCGGCGGCTTCATGAAGCGTATGCCTGGATATATTATTATTGACAACCGGGTCTTCTGAAAATTTCTATAGCATCTTACCGTCCAATGTTGCTGGGCCTTGCAGTCAATGAGTCTTGCGAATGTCCATGAAGATGCGGACGAAATAATGAGAACAAATACTTCATTTGTCTCATTACCAAAATGAAGGGTGCGGGATCGGAGAGGTTTTTCTTTGCATTGCTTCTGTGGGCGCACACGATTCTATACACAGAATGATTAACAACGGCGAAGTGCCTATTTGGCTGGTACCTAGACGTCCATATGCGACATTGCGAAGGCACACATCACGACTGTCGAGAATCCCCGTTCGCAGCCGATGATATCAAAAGATTTACCATCAACGCAGTACATTCCCCTGGAAGAAAATCGCAGAACGTCTGTTGAAAGGTCGAAGCCCGAACTCAGGGATAGATTCATCCCTCTGGATTCGGTCACTCCGGCCCTTTGGGAAGTTTGTCTGCTGAATACATTCTGGTTCGAGGACACGGTGAATGATATATCATTCAGATACTTGAGAAACTGCGCACGAAAAAGACTCAATATCCAAGGTTATTTCACATCTAAATATATTTCAATTGCTAACGTTCCATACTTAGGTCGGTCCAAGTGTATAGCTATGGCTTTGAAGTGTGCCCAATAAAATCTAGGATTTAGGATAAAAAAGACTGAACGTTCGAGGTCAATCTTTTTCACATCTATATTTTTAAATACCTAATGTTTTGTAGGCCAGTCCCAAGTTTGCGATTACTTTTCTCGAAGTCCGATCAGGTTGGCATACCAAAACAGACTGCCTGGCACAACTGCAACAATCTCTTGCGGCGAATTCTTCTGTATAGGACTACTTGACCTATGGACTTGGAGGCTCAGTCAAACGACCATCAAGGCTTCTTCCCAGACACTCAACATCACGAACTTTAGAAGAACTGGTTCCAGCCGTTGCTACTTATATCTTTTTTCGTCCCTGCTAGCTATTTTTTTGATTGTGGATCGTCGCTTATTCTGGCTACCTTCCTTTCTGTTCTAGCCCATAGATTTCAAGGTTGTCAGCGTACATTCCACGCTGCGGCACGTGAAATTTAAATAAAATTGAATTGCATCAAGACTCTTCAAGGCATTGAAAGCCCTCGCTCCACTTTCTCAGCTGCATATAACTGCTACACCCGGTTCCACACTTTTTGCGCCATCGGACTCGCTACCGTTTCCGTCCACCGAGGCGTAACATCGGCCACAATCCATCATCTGTGACAGTCACGCAGCCCTTGATAGGCGACTCACGCTGTCTTAACCGAAGTCGACAGACCCACCTGAGTCCCTTTAGGTAATGCCACCGTAGTCGGCGGCAGGTGCCAGTGGAATTTGGGGTGGGAGTGAAATTTTACCTCCTGACTTATTTGGGCTTGGGCTTGTTCTGAAGTCAGAAGGTGCAACGTCACGAAAAGTAAGCCTTTCATTCATTTAGATGTAGTCCTTCAGCCGAATGAATGAACATTCCAATCAGCATTACTAGTGTCCAGTGGTCACCACTCTAAAGCTCACTTGCAGGCAAGCAGGCAATCGCTTAGTCTGGTTTTTCCAGACATGTCACTTGCACGGCCAAGAACCGCAAAAATAACCTCGTGGAAATCAAATTTATCTGAGTTGTGGGCGCGGGGATTCTATAAAAGATCTTTAAACCCTGCAAACAAGGTACAACTAAGCAATCTTCTGGATTTCTTGATTTTCTTCCTGACAGTTGCTTCGCGTAAGGTCTCCAAGGTACTTCCCAGCCCGGCGATAACTTAAAGAGCAGACAGAAGGATAGGATCACGCCCTAATCTTCGAGTTCCCCCTCACTCGCGGCAACCATGGCTGCCAACGCTTCAGCTGCGCCCGCTGTGCCCCAGCTCCCTAATCCGTTCACCCCGATGGCGTTTTTACCTCCAGCCATCGCCTTTGAGGTGACGATTGCGACTTATGTTCTGGTTGGTTCGCTCGGAGTGAGTATGCCGTTCTTGTGATCCTATCATCTAGCTCCCCTGTGTGGAGGACTTACGATGCTCTTATCTTGCAGGTGATGATCTGGGATGTTTTGAACAATCTGAAGGGCGATTTTAAGCTGTTGTTCAAGTATCGCATTACCCTGCCCACTATTGCGTACTTCATCTCACGGTGTGTTCTGTTCGATACCTGTGCGATGATACGGACTTCTTACGTGCTTAAACAGGTTGGGATCATTGGCTTATGTTCTCTCAAGCACAATCTTTGAGAGTGAGTACATCATGCTCTCTGATCGGCCGTCGTGGCTGATGCATGGGCTATGATTAGCCGCGCCTGCCGGGAACTGTGCCAAATTTGAAAAGGGATTGGATTCATTATACCCTATCGCCATTCCCGCCTCCTCTCTTTTATTCTTCTTCCGGGTTCGCGCGGTATTCGACGGAAACAAATTCGTCGTCGCCTTCTTCGCCTTCATGTGGCTTGCCGTCGTTGCTGGATGTATAACAGTGACGCAGGGTGTTACAGGAGCTAACATCGGCACTACGGATTATTGTTTGAATGTTAGCCTTGAAGGCTACGTCAGTGCCGCAGCAATTGTTCCCCTTGTTAACGACACTCTCGTTTTCCTTGCTATTACCTTTCGTTTGATGGCCAACGCTCACAGGGACTACAACCTGAAAGACGGCATGAGGACCCTTGTCTATGGTGATTATCTACCCTCGTTTTCAAGGGCTCTTCTGCAAGATGGTCAGGCGTATTATCTGTATGTTTTTTAATCTGTTTTGCTCCCTTCTACTTCGGTCTGACGAAATTTTTAGGACCACAGTAACGACCAGTCTTTTGACTGTGATCATGCTTTACATCCCCAGCGTTCCCGTCACCTACCAGACCATGTTCACAGTACCTAATATCGTGCTCATGAACATCATGGCATGCCGAGTGTTTAGGAACACCAAATTTGGTATCTTCAACCGTGGTGGCGTCAGCACCGGCACCAAGCTAAGGTCCAGAGACGACAGAACGCAGGCATCCGTTATTCCTCTCTCTTTCACCGGCAATTCGCGCAACAAGGGCCCAATCTCAGATATCTCAACGGTCATCGATTCAAACACGAATGGCATCGAGGTCACGAAGACCGTCGAGCATCTGTACCCAGGCGATGATAAGATGGAAAGTTACAACCCCCGAGGCCACGGGGCTGTGTAAAAAATATACCCTACAGAAGACCCCGCGGGCTTTCCCTCCTTATTCATAATTTAGTTCAACGGTGGGCGTAAGGGAGTTGACCGTTCTTGCTGTCGCATATTTATATACCAGAAAATCATCATTGTAGAACATAGGAACCTGTACATAGTACATACACAAAAGACATCGTCTTCTACCCACCAGTGCTTAATCTGAGTTTGCTTTTGAAGCTACGAACCTTTTTGTCGCTTGGGCCGGATGCCGCATCATCCATGCGTCGGGCAAAGCTGCTGTGGCTGTACGCTGTGCGTGAGTGATCTAATCAGTTCTGTTTTAGGAAATTTACGGCTTGCCTGTCAACCACCAACCACAGCCTTTAGCCAACTCGCCTTGTAACCGCCACCTTCAAACAGGCAAAAGGCTCCATTTTCATTCGACATTTCCTCCAGGCTTACCGGGACTTCCTCAGATCTTTTCAACCACACATTCCCTAGATTTTATACTTGCAATAATCATGTCTGTGTTCACACCCGACAGCGAGCTGGAACTCCTTTTCACACCGGACCTCATTCCTGCAGAAGTCAAGGCGCTACTTGGGAGTGACCTGCATGTGCGTTTTTCAGGGTCGTTCTGAAGTTTCTTTGCTCACCGAGACCGTTTGGACCACAGATGCGCCCCTTGGCCAAGACAGATCTTTCCCGTTCGCACTTGAAAGTGCTTTCGGTCTTGACATCTACACCAGACCTTACCGAGGCTCAATACGCCCAAGCCTTCGATAGGCTGCGCTCATGTCATGATACCTACTTCACCCTTGTCATCGTTGCACGCGAAACTGATCAGATCGTTGGAGTCGGTTCGGTCTTCTTGGAGCAAAAGTTTACCCGCAATTTAGGCACCGTTGGCCATATTGAGGATATCGCGGTCGATAAGAGCATGCAAGGTCGCAAGCTTGGCTTGAGAATTATCAACGCGCTTACGGGCATTAGCGAACGTATGGGGTGCTACAAAACCATTTTGAATTGCAGTGACGCGAACGTCCGTGAGTGCTCTCCACGTATTTCCACTCCACATAGCAACCTTGCTGATTATTCCTTTACATAGCTTTCTATCAAAAATGCGGATTCGAAAAGAAGGAAAACGAGATGGCAAGATATCACAGCGTCGGATCATTGGCAGCCACCTCCACCACCGCATCCACTATCCCTGGGGTGTCAGTTCCTCTTGCCGTCCCTGAGCGACTTGTCCACACCCCAAGACTTTAGATTGCTCAATTATCCCCCGGCGACTCGGTTCCGG
The DNA here is from genome assembly GCA_015501075.1 of Gymnopilus junonius. Lineage (NCBI taxonomy): Eukaryota > Fungi > Basidiomycota > Agaricomycetes > Agaricales > Galerinaceae > Gymnopilus > Gymnopilus junonius. The sequence goes on along the minus strand of JADNYJ010000504.1, from coordinate 9,095 downwards.
TGTCATGCACAGTCTTTCACCTGATCTTGCCTCATTTTAGACTACTCTGAAGACGGACAGATTACAGTTTGCGATACGCGTACGGACTTGCATAATTTTATTCACCCTGTATACCATATTCATTTACGTTAATCATCATCGTTACTTGCTTGGATTTTTTCAATAGGCACATCAGAAGATTACATACAGCGCCTGTTTTCCTGTTCTCCGCTTCCATCCCACGGACAGTTCTATGGCCGCTCAATCCCAGCGAGGCCTGTGGATTCTGATTGCTGCCGCTGACAGGAAGTACAGCCGGGGCTACGAAACCCAGGATAGCCAGGCCTTCTTGGAGGGCTAGTGTTGCCCCGCACTCGATTCTTTGTGGACAGTCAATATAGCGCCATACAGACTGTCAAGCTGCGGGCCTTTCTTAGCAGCCACCTTCTCCGTAGGTGAGAGAAACTTGATGGAGTCGTTTGTATATCTTTTACTTATCTGATTTATTCACCACCAGAGGCTAAGCTGTCGTTACCAAAACAAGGAGGCTTAAGTTCCTATGTAGGTATCTTCGAACAGCGGAGCCGCTAATACATGTGCGTATCGTTCTGCCGTCTGCGTAGGTTTCGAGGGCTTGCTCCAGCGTCAGCTGTCAGCCGTCAGAAATGTGACATATTTACTCTCCTATTTGCACTCAGGTTTTTGTACTGCATTGCAGTCGAGTTCTCGTCTGCTTTTCTGCTCCTCCAACCCTGTTCTTTTGTCAGCTAAGCCTTTTTGTCGTGGCTGGCGGCAGCAGGCTCGCATTCTGTTTCATAATTCTGATAAGGAGACTTCAAAGCTGTGTTGTTCAAGAGGGATGCTGCTTAACAGTTGATCTGCTATTGGGGCGTTACAGACGCAATGCCTGCATAAGCCAAGTGACCCATATGGCACGTCAAAATATGCGAACTTTCTCTTTCAGTTGAGGCCCGGCTCTGCTTCCTTGCACTGCTTTCTGCTTTTCGGATTTGCGGTTTGGATGGTAAAGGTTGAGGTTTCAGAAAGTATGTTCCTTCTTGTTTATTGAAATTCAGTCAGTCCAGTAACTTTCGGAAAGGAACATACAGGGTGCACGTACCAATTGTATAGACTTCTTGGCAGTATTTCAAATCAGAAGGTTGCAATTGAATCAGTGGCATCGCAAGCTTTTTCGTCTCAGTTCCGGCAGTCGAAACGTCCACCATACAGAATCAGCATTTAAAAGCGTTCAAGACCTCAAGACATCTTTCATACTCGCCTTCGCTCGTCAATGTCTGCTGCTCCTCCCCTGCCAAATCAACTTCCTAACCCTCTCTCACCCCATGGCATTTCTGCCGCCCGAACGAAGTGACGATAGCGACATACGTTGCAGTTGGCTCCTTGTCGGTGCGCGAGTTTCTTTCTTTATGGGCCTTTTTTACCTAAGATTTGGCTTGCGCTGGGTGTTGATCTGGGATATCCTGAACAACCTTGGCACAGACTACTAGATGCTTTCTCGAGACCCAATCCGTTTGCTCCTCGTTAATGACGTTATTTCCAGGTAAATCAAGGATTGATGTTGGTGTAGACGATGCCGTTGCCTCGGTTATCTTCTGAGTACCGCCATGATGGCAAGTGAGCCCTTCTTTCCTATGTCCGACCTCGTTTCTGTTCTTCCTCTGCAAACAAGCTCTATACTTCGATGACCGTTCCGTCAAAGCATTTTTTTTCTGCATTGGCTCGCAGTGCTTGGAAGCTGCGTTACTCTTATCGAGGGCGTCTCGGGAAGTTATGTTGGCAGCACAAAGTACTGCTTCGACGCTCATCTAGAACCTTACTGCATCATTCCTTTAGTGAATTATACTCTTGTCTTCTTGACGACCAGTTGGAAATTAATGCGAATGACATACGCCGAGCAGAGTCTCAAGAACGGAAGGAGGATGATACTCTTCAGTGACTATTTACCAGCGTTCTCAAGGTCTATACTAAAAGATGAGCAACTCTATTTTTGTGACCTCTTCAGCCATGTCATTTTGAATGGACGAATTTCTATATATTAGGACTACTATATCTCTGAATCTCGCCATGGCCACGTTATTCAATAATACAGGCGTCCCCGTCATATACAGGTTTTTTGTGGGCGTCCCGAACATTGTGCTTATGAACTCTATGGTATGGCATGCCTTCCGAAAAATTCGTCTTGGAGTCTACAGGGAAACCACCACTCTGCCAACGATCAACATACAGACCAAGGAGGAGCTGCCTAAGACTAATACAATTTTGTCGCTGGTTCTTGGAAGGAATGCACAGAAAACAGAGATTTCGATAGAATCCAACATGAACACTGCTGAGGAGGATAATACCAGTGACGGGGTCGCCGAGGGGAAAGAGTTGAAGTTATCTGAAAGTGACATAGGAATGCTTCCAGCAGTAGTACAATAGGTGAAATATAGAATTTAAAATTCATGTTCGACTAGTGTACTGAATACCATTTACAAGCTCCTACTAAGTGGACAATTGTGCCGCAAATCGGAGCGAATACTTCTTACCTCGATAAGAAGTATACTGCTATTGATGGACCCACTTGAAACATCTTCAGCATTCTTAAATCAGACTTGAGATTTATTGTCACGTCCCAAATTAAAACCTATGAAAGTTATCGTCAGTATTGATATAGTGCGCTGATAATGCCAGTTATGTGATGTATGCGCACCGATAAGGACCCCGTGAAAATGTATATCAGACCTGCTACTTGTGGTGCAATGTTAGGAGGCAGAAATGCATAGGCGTCAATGGGTTTGGGAGCTCATACGGTGAACATCAAACCATTGCGACCCACTCAGGTAGAAGAAATAGAAGGTCACAAAGATTTGAACCTGATAGGCGGGGACGCCCCGCATTTATTTATTTGATTGTATATAGTGGTTCGGCAGCGATTCGACCCTGATAAATTGGATTCGAGATTGTCAGCTCTGTCGTCACTTGACCTGGGCCCTCCAATCGAAGTTTGCATTAGATGATTGATCTTGTCATAGTTTACAAATGAGCGTTCAGGAAGAAACGGTATCAATAATATCGAACTATCAGATAGTACTGTAGATAATTAAACATTCGTCGTATCTTTGAAGTACGTAAGATCAGGCTATGACTTCATTATCCAGCCAACTGTGGCAATACGTTTCCCCATCTCCCAAGTATGATGTATGCAGTGATAAAACTATTCGCCCAGTTATTTTTACCCTATTTTACTTTTGCCCGCAGCTATCCCGCAGAGTGGTACGACGACCACACGATCTCCGCCGAGGACGGCATGAAACTGAAAAGAGCTTTGTCGAATTGGGAAGAAAGGGAGCACCAAAAATAGAAAGGGTTCAACAGCAGGAACTCCCGAACAACCTAGAACAGGGCGAAGTCATCCCCAATCATCCAAATCCATTAGGTCTAGGGTAAACAGGTGGGTCGTTCGCTATGGCCTCGGCCTGCCCGTATGTATTAATCTCTTCGGCGAAAGTGTGAAGTGGATAGCACTGAAGAAAAAATGACAGGCAAATTTTGTATCAGCGGCTTTCGGGACCTTGGACCAGGAGTCGCGCTTCAAGTGCATCATGCCTGCATGAGAGAGGTTACCACCGCTAAGTTTTGCTACGCTCCATGACCCAGTGAACACATTCTGCAGTCCAATTCCAATTTGCCATATTGTAGAGCGGTTGGCCGGTCGGTATTAAACCTTCGTTTCAGGACCATTATCAGGCAGGTGAGCCTCCAAGTCGGCAGTGGAGGAGTCGCTAGAGGTGAACATCGCCTGGGCTCGAGGCATCCTAGCAAAAACAATGCTGGTTACACTAACCCCAGCGCCATCCTTGAATGATGGGTCAGATTCGCTATTCCTGTAAACACCAAACTTGATTTGTCGGTATACATGACAGGCCATGGTGTTCATAACCACGAGGTTAGGAACGCCAATGAAAGACCTGTAGACGACTGGGAAGGAATGGTCGAGGAACAAGGCCGTTGTGACAAGGTTGAGGGTTACAGTGGCTCTACACACCATCAAATGAGTATTGCGCCATTCAGGAGTAAATACGGAACAAGAACAGACTTACAGATAATGAGCCTGCCCATCTTCAAGCACAGCTCGTGAGAACGCAGGGAGATAACGCCCAAAAACCTTGAACTTGATACTGTCATTCGCAATGCTCGGCTCGACTTCGGAGAGGTACAGTAAACGCCATCCAGCGGCGGAGAACACGAGGCAAGTTATAAACAAATAAGGTGATGCAGCTCAGCGCAACGTAAGGTTCCAGGTGCGAATCGACTCTGCAATAATGCGTTGTTCCTATATTGGAAGCAGAGACCCCAATGATTGGCGTCACGGAGCACCGATGACTGCAAGCCACAGGACAGAAAATAATACAGCCATAGTTTTGTTCCATGTGTACAGAGAACCTACACGGAAGAGGAACAGCAAGGAGGTGGATGGTATGGCGACGGCGTAAAGGACAGCTACGCGGGGGAGGTTATCGCAGTGTTCAAGTGGAGCAGCTAAAAATGGTTGTAGAGAAGTTTAAAGTTAGACGATACGTTGCGATAACAAGGCTAATGACACCGACTTAGAATGATAGTGAAGGCCAGAAGATATGCTAGGCTTGAGAATCTTGCAAGCAACCATCAGAGAGCATTGGTGAGATACGTGGAAATGACCTCACCTTGAAATGAAATACACAAAGATAGATGGCGTGACCCGGTATCGGGTGAGCATCCTGATATCAGCCTTCAAATTAGATATGAAGTCCCATATTAAAATCTGTGAATGCACTCTTTATCTCAATTTTGTTAACATATGTCATGTCAATGTTTACTTACTGCTAAAGATGCCACAAGGACATAAATCGCAACCGTCACTTGATATGCGAGATCCGGAGGAAGGAAAGCCAGAGGAGTGGAGGGATTTGGGGAGAAGACTGTGAACCGTCAGACATCTTGTGCGACAGTTGCGAGTAAGAAAGTTGAAAGGTGGTTGAAAGGCGAAAACCTTGAAAGGATGAGGTGTTTTAAGGACATTGTGATGTTCTTGTCCTATATATATCACCTTCAAAGGATTGGTTATACATGGTAGTGTCCTAGTGACCCTTCAGTTCCTGAATAAACTAGCTTAGTACAGGTTGTCAATATGTCATCGCTTGAGCCAAACGAACCTTCACTATTTAGTCTATACATGTCTGCGCAATTTGTCAACCAGAGTGACCTATATAATACATGGCAGGAATTTTAAAATCGGACATTTTGTAATGCTATAAAGCAACGTTACCTTGAGATAGGCAGCTGTGGGTAAGAGCAAGGATGACCATGTACGTCATGATCATGCAGCTTGCGCGCAGCCCTTGTCTTTTCCAAGAAATAAGACCGTCACTGCAGGAGGTAGCATCAATTCAGATCAATCATGCAGGATGGCACAGTGATGGCTTCAAGGAATGAAAGACCCAATTGCGACTGGAAACACCCTATCATTTAGTTTGGAGAATGTCGCAGAAGAACACAACCTATGGCAGTAAATAGGTTAGTTCGGAATCAAGGTTCAGGGTTTAACAGTTGAGGTACCAGCAGGGAGGTAAATAGTGAAAGCAGGCTAATAACTGACACGCAAGCGAGTAGCAGACAGCGAGGAGGTCATATTGGCCTACATAGGGATCACCCCAATGGTCAAAAAAATTTACATGCAAGACGTTGCGGATAGTCCATACCCAGCAGATACTGAAGGTTGAAAACCAGACCTCGGCACGGAGCAGGGAACGCGCACCACATTTATAATAGTATCTTCAGTTCCTCCCTTCTGAGCCTGACAGTGTCTGAAGGAACAGATAGTATGACACCAAGTAAATACGCAGGAGGTGGAGGCTTTCATGGACTACAAAACTGAAGGTCGAGTAGTGGCCGGCAAATTAGCCAGTCAGAGATAGTTCGCATTGAATATCCTGCAGATCATCAGGCCATTTCGCTCCTGGTCGCATCTGAATTATGCCTTGTATGATCGGCACTATTAGAGAGGAGGAAGGAGCGTCACCGGCAAGGTACTAGGTACACAGCGCACGGCAGGATCTAATTCTGAATCCCAATTCTCTTGTATGTAGACAAAGAGAGCCGCAGTGGCGAGAGTAAAATAATATCATGACATGGTCTAATAGACAGACAGTGTGCCACCAAGCATATATGGAGGAGAGGGAAGGGCGAGATCATAAAGACAAGAACTGAGTATTTTATGCCAATTGACAAATCAGCCTGTTCATATAGAATATGAGGCTAAATGCAGCATACCGTAATTGATCAGCCGTTGCGCACCTGGCTTTATTTTACAAGATCGACAAGAGGTTTTGACAGAGCGTCGGAAGAGTGAGATGGCAGAGCTCAAAGTCAAGTGCAAAACGGGAAATGCAAAACGGCCCTCGGGCCTCAGGACCGTAACCCGACAACACGTGATGTGAAATACGCACAGACCACCCTCGAAAACTATATAAACCTCTCCGGACGAATATGAATCCTTTAGAACATACTCAATCAGGATCTGTTTACAGAAACTGACCGAGTCTCGCATTTTTACAAATGCCGCATTCTTCATATCCACTCGATGACACTAGCGCTCGCTCGTTCAACAGAGAACATGGTCTTCCCTTGGGAAGATCTCGATGACGTTTGGGAGGGTTTTCAAGTTTTGGACGCGCTCGTATGAGACGTTTGAACACCTTGCCAGCGAGTTGAGCGTCTGTCTGATGGATACTTTTACTTGTTAGTTTAGATTCTGATGTATTCTATGCAATTCAAAAACCTGAAGCTTTTCTTCACGCCTCTACGTCGTATAAGATTTTGCTGTTGAGAAATTTCACTTGATGGATCAATTGTTTCATGAATGGCAACCAGTGAAAGAAATCCCTGCACTTATCCAGCGTGAAAGTTTTCTTATCTGTATCCTCGCGTGAGTACCATGTCCTGGTCAGAAACTGTTCTTCAGATGCAACTAAATCCTGCTCGGCACAGTTTGAAGAAGGACCGAGGTGTGTTGGGGTAGGCTGGTGAATGAATATAGTTGTCAGTACTGCAGGTATTCCATCATGGTCTTTGCCCCAAAACCTTTTGTTCTGATTTTCATGACTTTTTCAGTTGCTGCACGCTCTTTTCTCATAAACCCATGCACCAACGATGTATACCGCGGCTCTCTTTGAAGCCTGAGCGCTGTTTCCGCCGTCGTGGGCTGGTGCGCTCACAGACCACCGTTGCTGCTCCAGCGCGTCCAACAAGCACCCGACCTGACCCATTCAAGCTCCTAGCTCCTCAGCTCGCCGAGCTGCGCATGTCCTTGCTGTCCATGCTTGGCTCAGGCCACCCAGCCATCAGCGAAATAACGAAATACTACTTTCGGCACCCGTCAAAACAAGTGCGGCCTATCATCGTGCTGCTCCTAGCGCAGGCCACCAATGGACTGGGGGGAGATTGGAGTCGGAAATTATGGGAGGCGGAGTGTGAGCATGCAGGTGGACGAGCGGATGAGCTGGACAGGCCGTGGACGCGTCCAGATGTATTGAACGACTGGAACCCGAGCATGCCTCGCGAAACGGCGGTTTTTGACCCGACGTTTCACTACACCCTGCGACGCAGCTCCATCGACATTCAAAACCTACGACATTCTCTGAACCTTCTTCCTCCTCTTCTACATTGGCGCACACCGTGTTGCCAACGCAAATTCGGCTTGCCCAGATTGTAGAAATGATGCACACGGCGTCGCTCCTGCACGACGACGTGATCGACGCGTCGGCGCTGCGCAGAGGTGCTCCTTCTGCGCCAGCTTCATTTGGGAACAAGCTATCGGTACTAGGGGGCAATTTTATCCTTGGAAGAGCGTCGGCTGCGCTTTCGAGGTTGGGTGATAGTGAAGTCACCGAGCTCATTGCGAGCGTATTATCTAATCTCGTCGAGGGCGAGATTTTGCAGCTGCGGGAGGTCAAGCTGGATGAAGAAGAGGAGGGCGCCGCCTCTTCCTCTTCCTCCGCTGCTGACACTGACGCGATAACCAAGAAGATTCGAGACGGACGACAGACAAGTCGTGACGCATGGAATGTGTATCTCCAAAAAACGTACTTGAAGACGGCGAGCTTGATGGCCAAGGGAGCTCGGTCGGCTGTCGTGCTGGGTGGGTGTAGGGAGGGCGAGGTGTGGAAGGAGATTGCATATGCTTATGGTAGGAATTTAGGGATTGCGTTCCAGGTGTGTTTGGGTTTCTTTCCTTTCCTTTTATCTATTTCTTTACTCTCTTTTTTTCTTTTTCGACCAACGCTAACGTCGCCTTTCGCCCTACACAGCTCGTGGATGACGTGTTGGACTACGAATCAGCTTCTGCGACCCTAGGCAAACCCGGGGCGCCGACCTCCAACTGGGGCTTGCCACAGGCCCCGCACTTTATGCATGGGAGGAACATCCTGAGATGGGCGATCTCATTCAGCGAAAATTCGAGCGGCCTGGAGATGTTGAACTAGTGAGTCTTTTTTTCGGCGCATATAGCCATGTTTTGGATTGCTTTTCTCCCTTATCCTTTCGGTCCTTTGCGCCGTGCGCATATATCTATGTTCTTAAGTCTCCTTATCCCTCTTCGCTTCGTTCTCTTTCATCTTTATTCTCTTCCTTCCACTTTCATTAACTAACCACATCCCTCTTTCCTTCTTTCCTTATTTGCAGGCCCGTGATTACGTCCTCCGCTCCTCCGGCGTCCAACGCACCCGGGCACTCGCACAAGCCTACGCGGATAAAGCCAAGGAGGTGTTGCAGGCGCTCCCGGATAGCGAGGCCAAGGCGGGGTTAGAGGTATTGACGGAGAGGGTCATTGGGCGGAAGTCGTGAGATGTGAGCTGGAGTGTGCGTTGAGTGTGCATTGGGTGTGCGTTGGGTGCTTGCGTGGCTACGTGGTATGTGAGCACTGTACACTGTGGTTGTATGCGTGCTTTTTTTTCTGCTGAGGTTGGATGAAGCGAAATAAAAAGAATTGAAGTTGAAAGTGCCGATTCTGTTTGGTTGTGCAGAGTTTAATCTGATTTGAGGTCTGGTCTAAATCTTTATCTGATATTTCTGAAGAT
>JADNYJ010000503.1:0-22640 GCA_015501075.1 Gymnopilus junonius | reverse complement strand
GCAACGCGCGCTGGTCAAATTGTTGGCATCATGGGTGATTGGTTCTAGTGTATCACTGCAGTTGACCATGATGTGTATTCCGTGGTCGCGAACTGCTATTAGTACATATCAACGATTTTTAAACGATTACCTTATTGAACATGGTCGGGATGGAATAGAATTCGCTGTAATTACTGATTTCGAAATAGATTACCTGTGGATTACCGGTTCAGAGCCCCTTCTTTTGCACATTTCGAGGACGAGGTTCCTTTTGATGTATTCTCACCCATGTACATGTCTGTCACAATGAATCTCCCGGCCATGAAGTGTGTAAATCTTTCTTTGAAATGTAGGCTCCATGTTTATGTCCGACTCTGTGAGATAGTGGTACGCTCTGATACCCTGGAATTGTGGCAAGCAACTTAGGTCAAAATAATCCTCACTGGGCTATCCTCTACCCAGCACGCACTCTATTTGGGCTTTCCGGCTCAGCCTCTAAAAGAGGGAGCCAATCAAGACAAATTATATATACCTACTCAACTTGAAGTATTAACGAATTTTATTTCTGCTAGCACAGTCATAGCCTTGTTGAGGCCAAACTTTCGAATGCACGGCCTTCCGGCTACGTTCCTCGCCTTTGAGGATATTGAGGTATCCGTAAACCGCCTCCAAGTATATTCCTCAGTGTACTCGGTTCACCAAGCATCCCGAATCACGATTGTGGATGAAGTCATCGTCTCGTTGCAATGGGCATTACAAACTTGTCCAGAAATAGGCTACATAAATCTGGACGACCCAAGAACCTAGCGCTATAATTAGCCACTGTAGTATTCCGTTCGCCTGGTTCTGGCTCTCACTGTCCTGACAAATATCGAGTTTAGGATGAGCAAGATTTGGGACCAGCTAAAGGGATACAGCCAGGATTGGACACAAAGATTTGTAAATCAATCAATTGAGCTCTCACCTAGAATGTATAAAAGCAGCACTCATTGCTGGTCGTTCAAAGCAAGACAGTCGTTGTCTCCCGCTCTAGCTCAGCTACAATGGTTTTTAAAAAGACCCTCTTAGCGCTTGTCTTCGCTCTTCCCGTTGTCCTTGGTGCGCGATTTTTGACCTGGCAAGACGTCACAATCGTTAATTATCTTTCCAGGTTTGCCCAGCAAGCGAGCCTTGAACCCAAAATGTGATTTCCTTGTTCCAATCGCTAAGGATTTACTAGACAATCTGTTTGAAAATGAGTGCGCGATGCGGTAGGTGATCACCTCCTTCTATTTTATCTATATTTACGCCATGTTTTATTAGGCCCACGGAGCGCTTCGTCTCATCTTCCATGACACTATTGGCATTTCACCAACAGTCGGGTGAGTACATTTATTTCAACTCAATTTTCTCGAGCATTGTCATTAACGTCTATCAGAGGTGGTGGTGCTGACGGCTCTATCCTCACATTTAATGAGACGGAGTTGACATTCCCTGCCAACGATGGCATCGATGATGTACTCGACACCGTCGGTCCTTTCTTCCAGAAGTACTCTCATGTCCTAAGCCCTGGAGACTTGTAAGTGCTATTTAAATTCCCCTCAATCGTATAATTAACGCCTAAGCAGCGTTCAACTCGCTGGTGCACTGAGTCTTGTGAACTGCCCTGGTGCTCCCCGTGTCAAGTTTTCTCTCGGGCGTGCCCAGCCCAAGGCTGCTTCTCCCCCAAATCTCGTGCCTGAGCCATTTGACAGCTGTTGACTCTATCATGTCACGCTTCGGCTCTGTAGGATTTTCTCCTGAAGAGGTTATTGCTCTGCTCTCCTCTCATTCCGTCGCTGGGGCTGATACGGTCGACCCTTCAATTCCTGGGTATGCATCATTTTGAGGTATAGTTCAACAAGTATTAATCTTTATTTAGGACACCGTTCGACTCTACTCCGTCCGTCTTCGATACAAATATCTTCATTGATGTCCTTCTGAAGGGCACTCTATTCCCTGGGTCAGTCAAAAATTTCCTCAATCAAGAAATTTCTCTTATCCAGCCCTTATAGAACTACTGGGAATCAAGGCGAGGTTATGTCTGCGATCAATGGTACCATTCGTTTGCAATCTGACAGCGAGGTATGTCGAACTTCTTGTTTATTCGCTGGTTTTCTTTGCCTGACTTTCGGCCAGTTGGCTCGTGACCCCCGCACTGCTTGCACTTGGCAGTCCTTTGCGAGTGAGTGAAATTATTGACTGTTGCTGTGGATTATGTCTCTAAATCTATGAATAATATAGACAACCAACCTTTGATGGCCGCCAAGTTCGGTCCTGCTGTCTTCAAGCTCTCACTATTAGGACAAAACGTGAACAAGGTAAAGATATTAACCCCGACTTTCCGCATAGTTCCTTACAAGATTTTCTACAGTTGACTGACTGCAGTGATATCATCCCTGAGCCGAAGACTCTAAAGGATCAAGCGAGCTTCCCTCCAGGCACGTCTCTCAGAGATATTGAACAATCCGTAAGTTGTGTGTCGTGTTCCCCCGAAGACCGAGATCTCACACAAGGCATTAGTGTGCTACTGCTCGATTCCCGAACCTCCCTGTCCAACCTGGCCCACCTCTTGACGTCCCTCCTATGTAAGTTGACATTGACACTGGCTGTCTTTGTTCATCATCTAACAAGTATTTCTCAAATAGCCCTCAAGCCGATGGTGGCGACTCCTAAATCACTCTTTGCAAGGCCCTCTTATTAGCCTAAATCAATTTAAATATTTTCTTCTATTTATACATTGGCAATCTCTTAGAATTTCGTCTGTCTTTACTTCATGGCGAATATATTTGCATTTATTCCAGTTTATTTTTAGTCCTCCAAGCTCTTGGAAAGTCCTATTTAAAGCCCAAGATATTTTTGTCGATCCTCCATTTGTATGCCGCGCGTTGCATCCCCTTCTCACAACGAATGTCGATCCCTTCATTTATCCATTTTACGGGCCAAGCAAAATCTACATATCCCCTCGGCTCGGTAAACACTAAGCAGTGTCCTGATCGCGGTCAACCGTCCACGTTACCGTGACATGACCTTCACCGATTAGTGAACGCCTTCCTGGTTCCTGTTATAATTGAATCCGACTACATGAGCGTACAGTGCGACAGCCGGCCGGGCACGTCAAAGAACTAACCATTGCCTCGGTACATGTACAACGGCGAACTCAGATCTCCAAACGTACATACACATATCACCGCCTCGCCACCGTCTTGTTTACGTGAGCATCATTTCTGCTCAGGAAGTTATCAACGAGAAGAGAAGAGAGTACAAGAGATAGAGCATGAGTAAGCTTGTTGCAATCTAGGGTTTGATTACAGCACGCCACCCATAACACCTTCTTTTGGGAAGCGCCAAAATCGTAACAGTAACATCACAGGCTTATTGAAATAAGCTTGACAAATGACAGACGGGTATCATCATGATAAGAACCGGGTCAGTAATAGCCTTAATTAGGTTCAGGAATGAGGTGGGTACATGTAAAATAAAGTCGCCATGACATCCGTGATAAATAATAGTCATTGTCTCTAACACTGTCCAAAGGAAGGTTGATCATCCTGAAATAAGAATCAGAAAACAGACTAGACTAGAAGGAAGTATGACGGACCAGAGAGTAAATCATAACATCCAATTTGAATGATCAGGAGAAACTTTTGCCATTCGAAGCAAAACGATGTTGGCAGAGAGACTTGAGAACTTGATTCGGAGAAGATGAAATCAGCTTAAAAAAATAGACCAGATTCAAGGAAAGCAAACAAACTCACGCCGTTCCCCAACAAACACCTCAGCGAGCTCGGCGATAGCCATATCAATAGCTGCGCTCACGCCCTTCTCTTCCTTGTTTAATCCCGCTGAACCCGCCATCTTTGATCGATGCGCGCCAATATGATCTTCCTCCAAAACAGCCTCCCGAAGAACATTTTCCAAATCAGTGCTCGCAATAATCCGTTCCCAACCATCAGCCATCAGCGCTATGCGAAGGTCTTCGACGAAAGATGGCCAGCCATTTGTCAGAATGTAGACTTGCGATAGGTGATGAGCCAGTCGGGTGGGTTTCCTGTCGTTAATTGTCGAGGTTTCATAGGACTTTCTGATTTCTCCGAGACGGTGCACAATTGTAGGGATGGTGGGTAGGCAATGTGCGAGGTAATATGCTTCCTTTCGAGCTTTATGATCAACAGGGTCAGTGCCCGAGTTATGAGAGGCCGCGTCATCGCCTTCAACTATAAATCTCTGTAAACCTTCCTCAAAATCGTTTCCATCTACAAGTCGGTTCCAACCCATGTAACCCGAGCCCCAATTAGCCAGGCGTGTACAATGCCTCGAGTAGTCACCCCGTCTGAGATGTACAGCGAGGACTCCTGAGATGAAATTGGTCCCATGTGAGAGAGCATTCGTCACTGGTGCACTTGGGTGCGCCGTGCCGGGCTCGACTTGTCCTGTTGTCGGACCTCCAGAGGAGAGAGGACCAAAAAGAACGCCAATACTCCTCTCAACAGCGTTTCGGACAAGTGGAGACCATTGGAAATCTTGCAAAACGGGCGAGTCGCGCAGGAGGGGAAACAGGGCGAGTATACGAGTTGTGCCAAAAAAACTATCATGGTAAGATGAAGAAAATGATTAGAGATTGATGAGAAGGAGGATTGAGATGAAACAGAGTAAGATCTGAAATGGTGGAAATATGAGATAAAGAGCTAGTACACCAATAGGGGATGTAACAAGGAAGAATGATAAGAAGAGTATCCTCGATCAATGAAGCGGCGGAGAGCGTGAACAACAGCCACGCCCCCATCAAGACCAGTGAAAGCACTGATACTGCGTGTGGCCAAGTGCACACGATAGCAACGCAGATCTCAAAACTGCTCCACTGGGCAAGGGAAGGACGCAAAGGGCCACAAAAAAGAAACGGGGCACAAACACTCACTTAGGATCCCAAACTTTGTGCTTCGTCTCCTTCACGACCACGCACTGTTCATCCTTCACATCGTCCTGGGACAGTCGATTGACCCACCATTGAAGAATCTCAGGACCGTCTGCATCTCCCCCCAGCGGAGGTAATGATGCCGTCTGAGTGCGATCTACAGGTACAATTGGCAATTGGTTGGCTTCAGGACATCGATAGGGAGTAGGAGAGATAGCAGACAACGCACCTCCTTCTGAATCAGAACCATAACTAGACAATGACGATTAGAACCCAAACGAGAGGAAAGTCAGGTGGCAGGAACGTACTCGTAAGAAATTTCAACCCGCTTCCGAGGTGGGCAGACGTGCTCAAAGTACTCCGCAGAAACAGGAAGACCTGAGGGCGTGCTGCCATCATTCAGTCTAGTATTCCCATAGTTGAGAGACCGCGATAGACGCCTGTGAAGAAGCGAAGAGTGGAAAGCATCTTGAAGTGTCGATAGAAGTGGGTGTCCAGCAAGAGAGTTGGACGACGTGGACGGTAGTGACGACTGTTGTTTTTCGTCGCGTGAGAATTTCCGAGAAATATCAACGCCTTCCTTTTCCAGCGCCTCCGCCCCTGTTTCGCGGTGGTCCTTATCCGGATATGTAACGACAGATCCGTCGCCTTCATCAGGTAGCACATCGTTCCCAGAACTGTCTTTTACATCAGTTCCAGGTAAACCGACTATCCAACCACCCAAGAATGCGCTCATGGGCACACGCGTCGGTCTTAACGCAAATCATAGATTGTGTATGGTAAAGGAAGATGGGACCAGACGTAGTCTTCAAACACGAAAGAACGTTTTGATTGGTGTGCTATTAGGGCATAAAGCATGCTAAACATTAGAGTCGATATAGTCTATCAGTACAACCATGAAAACATGATACACAATCTGAAACGTACACTTCTTGCAGAACATTATTCAAGCCATGTCCCCAAAGGTGGTCTGGAAAGCGCACATAACGTTCCACCGGTTCGCGGACTTTTCCTGGAGCAGCAAGCATTGAATTCTCAGGAATAATTTTTTCCCAATGGTGTTGAGAAAGCTGCCTTTCCCGCATCCTCGCGTCCGCGTACGAAGGAGGGATCCCACCGTATAGAAGCAACAAAATCAAAAGGAACGCTGGGCCAACCACTAGGAAGGCCAAAAGCACTAGTGAGTAAACCCTGAAACGCGTCTTCCTCCCCGCAGCGACACGTGGAAAAGGGAAGTAGTGCGGGGGGTGATGGGAGGACGATGGCAGCAGGAACCTGGCAATTCCAGGCGGGAGCAAGAACCTTCTGAGGCGGAGTAGAATGGGTCGCAGGAAGTGAAAACGAAAGGAATTTCGTGTCGATCTGGTATGTTGGTATCTAGAGTGCCGTGAAGGTGGATTTTCATGGATATATGCGTCCGTTTCGTCGTCAGGATGTAACGGTCCTTCCTCGAAGGGCTCATATGGGGTTTTGAGGAGCAAATACTCTTCGTCTTCGACGTCTGTGTCGACATATTTCGACTTTGAGGGCATTTTTAGACCTGTAAAAATGCCAATATCACTATCAAGGGCAAATTTATCAAACACAAGACGTACTATTACGATACGTATTGGGTTGTGCTCGAAATCCGCGAATCTTCACCAGCAACGCCCTTCTAGTTTCAATATGATTCAATGGTTGTCGAGGTGTACAGTCAACCAAGCTCAGCGTGATCAGCCTCCTCTATACGTCGTGGTTCAGCGCTGGCCACTACAGCTTGAACTCGGAAGAAGGCGTCGACAATGACAAGAGCAAATGGAAGAGGAAGCAAAGATGACCTGCTCAAGAACGTTTACTGCGCATTTAGCCACCGCACAGCATCCAGCCGTTTACATCCCCTCGGCACCTTGAAATTGAATTGGGGGTTCATCAGCCGTTTCCAGGCCTTTTTCGTCACGCCAAAAGTTTACGCACGTGTAATTGCACGCTCCGCAGTCCTAAATTGAGGGTGACGTCATTACTGTGGACAAACTTTCGTCAACACGGAGGCATTTCCGTTGAAATTGGCGTAATCTTTTGCCTGATTTGGTCAGGATGTGTGCCTCATGCTTCAAAGAGGTTGCACCGATGATGCTAATAGTAATACGATTACGCTGCCGTGGATAATTTTCAATTCAGAGTGAATTCGAGGAGGGTACCCGGGGTGTCAAATGGCCCGCTACACTATTCCTTACGACATGATCCAATGGCAATCAGAGCGCCTTATCACCCTTACTCGTTTCTGAGCTAAATTTGAAGTTGGTCTATTCACAGGAAAGAGGACATATCGACATAGCGCACTGATAAATACGTGTATGCAAATGAAAGAGGAGGACTATGAATCTAAAGTCAACCATAAAACTCAAAATTTAAGAGCCAGGACTAGACAGAGGGTCATCGTCAAAAGATAGTGCGTTCGTTGAAGAAATGCACTTACACAGGAGGGATGGTAGGAGCCGGACCAGCGACAGTGGCGAGACTTGGGAATGGCAAATCGGTGCACTATGCATCAAGCTCAATAACTTAACACGTATTTCTTACACGAAGAATGACTTACGGCAATATCAACATCGCTCTGCGAGAAGCTAGCAGGGTATTTGATAGACCCACTGAGAGTCTTGGGAACAGGAACGACATCAGAGCAGTCAACGAGGTTCTTCTGACCGAGAACTTGGAGCTTGGACATGGCAGCTTTGAATTCGGAAAGCATCAGTGCTTGGTTGTCTATTCGGGTAGGATTAGCACTGAGAAGGAAAAAATCATTTCGGAGTGGGCACTTACTGATCTTCTCTTGCCACAAGCATGCAGTGCGTGGGTCTGAAATTACGAGAGTTCACACATAAGGTTCATCCTTTTGTCAGTCTACATCGATTATGACGTACCGCGAGCAATGAGGAAGTCACTCTGCAAGCGCATCTCACCGTGCAGAGGAGAGAGGACTTCACCGGCTTGGCTTCCGTTTCTTTAACAAGTCGAATAAACAATGAAGTAAACTTCAATTGGTCATAACAAACTCACCCGGGGAACAAAGAACCATTGAGCAACACTTCAAGGAAAACCTGAGTATCGAAAGTGCCGACGGTAGAGTCGAACGGAGTTCCGGGGATAGTCGGGTCAATGGTATCCTGAGATACAATCAATTTCGAAATCAGTTTCATGAATCGCTAGCAAAGCAAACGACTATAGGATCACTTACAGCAGCAGCAATGGTATGTGAACTCAACAACGCAACAGCCTCGCGAGCGCTGAAGCCTGCATCGGCGAACCTGGCGAGGATGGAGGTGACGCTGTCAGTGGGTTCTGGGACGGTGAGATCGGGTGCAGGGGCCAGCGGTGCTGGACGACCAAAGAAGAATTTGAGACGGGGTGCGCCAGCGCAGTTGGATGTGCCGATGGCTGCAGCGAGGTGGAGACTGTTGAAAGAATGGATCAATACGAGGGTGGTTCAGTGCTGAAAGCTATCTCACAAGTCGCCCGGTGTCAGACCTGTCTCTTGGAAGACGGGGAACTGCCTTGACGTGATGTCGTCGATTCTAAATCCATATGAGTTGAAGTATTCAAGGTTATAATATGTTCTCATACCCTCCATTGGCGTCTAAGGGAAATCTTTAGTCACAAATGCTAATAAAGAGTAATAAATCTCTTACGGAAAGATTCTTCAGTAGCATTGAAGACAAGGATTGAACCATCAGCTCCTCCGCCCCTGTAGCAACAATTAGGATCGTTTTAATGTGAAAGTAAAAGAAACATCGAAAACTCACTTTCCGCCGTGGATAGAGAACCCAATAGCGTCATGGAAGCAAGACGAAGAGCAGAGTGGGCCTCTTCACCGCACTCAGCGCCATCGAAAAGGTCCTGCTGAATCTGGTCTACGATGGGGAACAGCTCTGAATTTCGAAAAGAATGTCAGTGGCTGCAGGTAATGGCGTGATAGAAAAGTGGGATAATACTCACTGCAGCAAGCAGCATCCGCCGTAACGTGGCCTGTCGAACAAGTGACGCGCTTGGTGAGGGCAGCACCAGCGGCTTGAGATGCGACGAGGGCGATGGAGACGAGCGATGTCAGGCGGGCGAAGACCATCATTGATTGCGCGATGTGGACCAGGAGAAAAGTAAAAGAACTGGTTGTTGAAGTCTTGACCATATTTCTCCAAGTCTTTTATACCTAAATCTGTCCCTGTATTTCGATTACGAATAATGAATGGATTGGGTTTTCCCTGGAGAGAAAAGA
Organism: Gymnopilus junonius; assembly: GCA_015501075.1. Taxonomy (NCBI): domain Eukaryota; kingdom Fungi; phylum Basidiomycota; class Agaricomycetes; order Agaricales; family Galerinaceae; genus Gymnopilus; species Gymnopilus junonius. The sequence continues at coordinate 13,479 of JADNYJ010000503.1, read as the reverse complement.
TGAATAATTTCGTTGGATGATAGATGGAAATGAATTAAACAACAAGCAAGACGAAAGAATTGACCGGGAAAACAAGTTCTGTGGCCCAAAGAACGGGAGCGCCTTGCATTCGTGCGAAAGCCTCTTATCATATTTCCCAGAGGAATACACCTCAACCGGGACCGTTAGAGTCGCCCTCCTATACGACCCGGTGGCCACAAACAATGAAATTCCTACAATTCACCTCATTCAACGTGCCAAGCCTGAAAATCTTCTTCAATTATAACTTTGATGATATTGAGAGGACGTCGCACGTCCCAATTTTAGGAATAGATACCGCGTGCGCTTAAATCCTGGCGTGGAAAACTCGACGTCGGGAAGACGTTGCCTTCAGAGGCCGGTACGAAGGGACTCAAGTTTCCCGGCAAGCCGACGTCATGGAGAACGCGTGTCCCTCGAGATACAGGCTCCCAGACCCTACTCCGAGGTAGTGGTAATTATTACGGGCGTCGTCCTCGAGCATTACAAACTGACATTCCCCTGAGAGTCGCATCCGAGATGTTGGGTTTAAGTGAGAATCGTTTTGTCGATTGAACGTGAATTAATATTATCCTTTCAGTACCATGAGAATATCACTCACGCAAGCGTTTTAATTGCTTGATCTGGCATTCAAAAGATTGGAGATATGCTCAACATCTCCGTTTCCCGACCATTCATTTGGCAGGTCAGCATGTTTTCAGAGCAGCTTCGTGTTGTCGATAAAGATATGCATGGGTTTCATCCGTACCGCCAGTCGGAACCCCGAGTAAGAAAACCTGGTAAGTACTCAAGTTGAGCATATTTGGCCATCCTCAGATCAAGCAGCAGCGGCTTGTACATCTGCGATGGAAATCAAACATCGGATTCTTATGATAGTTGACAACCTACGATTGTTCTTCCATGTCATTTTGCATAGTCTCCTCTTTTCTGGGAAGATATTTCAAGATGAGTGATGCTCCGCGGTCGCGGTCCCACCAATGGGTTGGTGTATAGCGTGATAGACTGATAATGATAGGCAACCCAAGGCCCGGACAGACCAAAGGAGTGGATTTATCATCTGGAAGTCTTGACATTCAGATAACTACCATATTTGTGTTGTCTTTGGAAAATTGTACTCACTTTAAGGAGAAGCAATGTTTGTGCAAGCGACGACCCAAAATGACGGAAAGGTCTATTTCAGGGTTGTCATGCGAGAAGGGAATTAATAGAATGCCAAGATAAACCCAATATGAACTAGTCCATAAGTGCGCTGAAATCAAGAGGAGGAAAACAGAATTTGTGGGGAGAAGCAGTGAGGCTTGATCAAAAGATGTGAGGAGCACTTTGATCGAAAACAAGGAACAAAGAACAGAGGAAGTGGTGGGGGTGACCGCCTATATTGTGCTCATGCCCTAGAAAGGAGCTCGTCGGGAATGAGCAAGCAAACGAATTATCCTTTTATTACTATAAGTGTGTTCAAAATATAAGGCAGTATAGAGATCATACAGAGCAGAATGTGCTTAGCTTCGCGGTATTGAATATGTACACGAAGCAAGGTACGCCCACGAGGATATGTAGTGCACTCCAGTCCTCCTCCTCGCCATGCAAAGTACTGGTGGACCTGCTAGAGCGACAGAGCATCGACGCTGGCGGTCATGATCAGAAGCCACCGGTACCGGCCGGTTCGAAGTTTATGTAATCGTGGCGTGACGTTTTCCGTTGGCGTCGGGTGACGTGACGGCTTTGCCAGTGCCACTTTTCTCAGCTGAACATCGTGTCCGTCTTCTCAATAACAATCGTCTCTTCCATACGCTTAATTCAAAAATATTCCTTATTGCTGTCGCGGGGTCCTGCCGTATTTAAACAGCCTTAGCCCTGGTAAGTGACAGAATACAGCAGTAATCCAGCTACTGATGTTGCTTCCAAAGAAATTTCGCTCGAGTAGACGATCTCAAATGACAGGCAGTGGCAATATGAAATCATTGAAATGAACTTGTGACTCTAGTCGCGGAAATATTTAGATTAGCATCCGACCTGTCAGGCAGGGCGGAAGACTTTCTGCGTCTTGACCCTTCGCAGACCATTATGTTGAGCTCTTATAGGTACGCCGAAGCCCACTTTTATCCGTTACATCCACAAATATTTGGCAATTACCTCACTGGGCGGACTTTATCAGTGGCATTGATTTCCGAAGTAGCACCAACATTTCCCCTCTGATCGGACACCCCGCCGCAAGCCATGTTTGAACGATATATAATTCACGTATCAACAAGTCGGTACATAGTTCTTTTATTTTCCATCATTCCACCCCATCCAATATGGCTAATATCAACATTGTTCAGGCTCTCACGTTGGGCGCTGATGTAGTGCACCTTGCTTCTCGACGCCCTCCCACAGCACCGACTGGGTATTACGATTGGGAAGTGTCTAGTAGCCCAGCCGCAAGTCGCCAGGGACACGCTCCAATTACGAATCTAATTGATCAAGTGGAGAGCTCGAAAGTCAAGGGTGCCTTCAAGCCCAACCCTAAAGAACTGGTACGCCTAGCTGTCAATATTGCACATTTCCTCTTCTAATGTTAACAATATCCTCTAGGTGGCTTTCACTGACATAATCGAGCATCCGACTTCGGTGGATGATCGTAAAGGTGCCGTACGTCCAATCTCTTCTTCCCTTCCTTCCTTAGTGTCGGCTTCTTTGGATGACAATATTTACTCTTCAACTTCCAGTTCGCAGATGGCCTAGCAATACTAGCACAGCTTGATCCCTATACCGGCGTCGCTAAGGACCTCAATGACTCAGTGATAAAGGTTCTTTACGACACGAACCCTCACCCACCAGCTACGTTTCTTGGACCAACATATTCCTTTCGGCATGCAGACGGAGGAGGAAATAACCTGCAAGACTATGATACTGGTCGTGCTGGTCGGCCATATGCTCGGAGCGTGCAAGGGAAGGCAGGATTGCCTAGGTCCTCCTTACCAGACGCCAGCCTGGTTTTCGATACTATCCTTAAGAGGAACGGGGTTCGTGATTTTTCCTCCAAGACGTGATACAGAGTTTAACAAGTGCGACAGGAGCAAAATCACCCAGCGGGCGTGTCGAGCTTGATTTTTGCCTTCGCCACTATTGTCACCCATTCATTGTTCCGAACTGACTCGAAGAACGTATGGACAAATAACGCCAGCTCCTATCTGGACTTGAGCCCATTATATGGGGACAGTGAGCATTGCGATAACAATTGAGAGAAGGCCACGGAACTGATCAATGCTATGTTCAATTTAGATCAAACCGCACAGGATAGAGTTCGGAACAAGACACTTGGGAGGGTCTTTTATATCCTGATACTTTCTCTGAGGAGCGCCTTACATTTCTGGTGCCAGCCACAAGCGCCCTCCTTGTCCTTTTCAGTCGGAACCATAATGTAGGACACCATATTCCTCATCTTAAGTACTGGCTCACAATGTCCTTGTTCACAGTATATTGCAGAGAAGATACTGAAGATCAATGAACGTAAACGATGGTCCGATCCGCCTCCGACTGACCCTCCACAGCTAGCTCTTCAAGACGAAGAAATATTCCAGACAGCTAAATTGATTAAGTGTGTAAAATTCTTAATAACGATTTGGCAATGATATCGAATCCTTGTCAGTTGTGGCCATTTTATCAGCGCAATCTTGGGAGATTACGTTGCTAGCTTTCTTGGATCCGGTCATGGAGCTAATTGGAATATGAGTCCGTTTGATGTGCATTCTGATTTTTTCCTCCGTATCATTCGGTCTTTCTGACAAACATTTTACTTAATTTTTGACTTAGGCTATCAATCGGGATAGCTTGAAGGTTGAGCGGGCGAGGGTAATCATGTCAGTGCGGAGTTCAACGTCCTCTATCGAGTATGTACACCACCATGTCAGATAAGCACCATCATTTCTCAGATTTATTCATAGTGGCACGCGACCATCTCTGCCGATGATGAACAATGGATCAATAACACATTCAATGAAATGTTCCAGGGAAAGCCCTTCGATCAGGTACGATTTTCTTCATTATTTTTTGCAGGACGACTAAATTTGTCTATTTGTCATGTTAGCTCTCATTGAGGGACCTTGCAACTGTTGCGAATGTATTTACCTCCATTTTAGATATACCCCCACAAGATCGAACATTTGGAGGGTGCGTCTCTTTTATATCGATCCTTGCTTCTCAATTCAATCTGGGGTTGACAGTATCAAACGTGGGCCCGATGGCAAATTCTCGGATGATGACCTGGCTAGCATCCTCCAGCAGGCGACAGAAAAGCCGGCCGGCGCTTTTCGCGCTCGGGGTACACCTCCTGCCTTACGCTTGGTGGAGATCTTGGGCATTGAACAGGCGAGAGAATGGGGCTTGTGCACAATGAACGAGTTCAGAGTGTTTTTAGGATTGAAAGGTACGCCCTTCCTCTCTATATTGCGTCTTCACTAAATTCTATTTCCATTGTCTGCAGAATTCAAGACTTTCGAGGACTGGAATCCTGACCCACAGATAGCGGTGCGTCATCTTTCTCTTAAGAACTTCCGTTGCCGGTTCTAAATCTAGATCAAGGGTGCGGCTCGCCTTCTCTATGGACATATCGACAACTTGGAGCTATACGTAAGTGCCGTTTATATGCTCCTTGTCTGCTTTAGCTGAACTTGTCTGCGGTAGACTGGCCTTCAAGCAGAGGCAACTATGCCTCAGACTACTGGATCTCACTTTGGGTTTGGGTACACTGTACGTTTATGACCATTGCTTATTGGAAGGAACTAATGGGCACTCAGGTTACCCGCGCTGTTCTTGGCGATGCTATTTCACTCATCCGTGGCGACAGGTATTACACCACTGATTTTACACGTATGTTGCATCCAAACTTTTGAACTTCGGGGGCAACCTGATTGATCAGCCTTCCAGCCGCAAATTTGACGGCATGGGGTTACTATGATTGTCAGCGAGATATGAATAATGGAGGATCAGGTGGCGAAAGTATGCAGTGCGCTCCATTGTCTGACTTTCTACTAATCGGCGTGATATATAAGTTCCTAAGCTTCTGTTGCGCCACCTGCCCCGCCACTACCCTTGGGTATGTTATATCTTATCTATTCGCTGCAAATTTCGTTCTAAATGGTGTCCTAGAACTCTGTCTATTCACTTTATCCATTTTACACACCATCAAAGATGAAAGACAATTTGACCCGACAAGGATTACAAGACAAATACATCTTCGATCCGCCCTCTGTAATTCCTGTCCCCAAAGTTCTGAACACATTTACAGGAATTAGAACTGTCTTCAACGACCCAACTAATTTAAAGTAATTTACGAGAAATTCGGATATGGGTCGATCCTTATGTTTGACGACATCGCGCAGTTAGTACTAGCCCATCTTTATTTTAATCTTTTACTAATTCAGTAACCTGGACAGGCACAACAATGACAAAATAATGATTATGCATGCAATGTTTCCTGACAAGAACTCTATCGCGGAGTATGCAACATTCTTCGCAGATAAAGTTAAGGAGAAGATTCAAGAATCGTCCTGGAAGTGCGTAATCCTCGAATGTGACACCGAAACACTTATGAAAACACTTTATCCCAGATATGAAGGCCTTCCGGGAACTTACATTGACATAGTCAAAGGTGTACTCTATCCAACAGTGGCGCACGTAAGCGCTGAGAAGCTGGTACGCAGTGATGATTATATTAATCCTTTATACTCTAATCCCTCAATTAGACTGGCGTACCCTTGAAGACAAAGGAAAATCCAAATGGTATATTCACGGAACTGGAATTGTTTGACATGCTTGAAACTTTGGTACGTCAGAATTGTGAAATGGTTCCCTTGATGAATGCCAACTCCATTTTCAGTTTACGTCAGCTTGATTATTTTGATTTATTGCTGCCTTGACTAATTTGATCCATTCAGCATGACCTTCCTCGCCTTCGACAAACCAGAAACCAGTTTTGCGCTGCATCAATCTGCAATTCAGGCTGGAACTGTTATCGGTGCACTTGCCACAAAATCTTTATTGGAGGCTTCTCCTTCCTCCGCTGCTGTAAGTTGAGTTGGAAGACCTACATTTTCATTTGCTGAATCAGATCTGTACAGAATGTGGTAGATCGCCTCGCACTGGGTGTGACATCGTTCCTTTGGCCACCTACCAATAAGCCGTGGTATCAATTCTTCAAGAGGTTGGCCGCCTCTGGTCGTTCAACTGATGCAATCATTGGCAATGTCCTTGGGGTTGCCGTTGGTGCCTCTGTGAATCATGCTCATGGTGCTATCAATGCCGTTGATTTCTATCTTGACGATGAGAGGAAAACTGAAAGGGAGCATATAATTCAACTTGTCCAGAACAATGACAGTGAAAGTGACGCCCTGCTATTGGGTTATGTCTCCGAAGCAATGCGTCAGTATAGATTTCATTGTCTGCATGGCATTTAAATTTCTTACAGATTTCCTTAGGTCTGAGACCTCAATATACGGGCCTCTGGCGCGAGTCTGCCGTCAACACTACAGTCGATCAAGGTCCGGGTCTTCCTCCACTTGAAGTCAAGAAGGGCGATCGCCTCAGAGCAAGTTTCCGTAATGCCCACTTGAATGTCAGCAACTCTTTTTACTTCCATTCTTCATCTTTCGAAACTTATAATTACATCCCTCTATAGCCCGACGATTTCCCAGACCCATCGGCCGTCAACCCCCGCCGCTCCCCTCTTCCTTTTGCTAACATAAACGGCACGGGCTTCCATGGATGCCCAGGAGTAGATTACGCTCAGAAGGCAATTGTCGAAGCTTTCAAGGTCATCTTCTCTTTGAAGAATCTTCGGCGCGCTCCTGGAGATGCTGGAACATTGCGGAGGTTTTCTGAAATAGTTCATGAGACAGAAACGGATGTCTTCGTCCAGCGCAACGGAACCACAAGCGATTGGCCGGGATCGATGTACCTTGTGGTGAGTTTCCCTAAATCAACCTGAATAGGTCATATATTGAATTATGTGCTTTAGTTCGATTCTTGATTTGTTGATTGCCATTTTTTCGCCTTCATACACTTCTCTACATATTCAAATAGTGGTGAAACTATTTCCGTCTTGGAAACAGTTATCCACAAGGAGGTGCCAAGACTAAGATAAATAAACCACGTAATATACTTTGAGCATTGAAAAGTATCTCTTGGCTAAGTACTCCTTGGCTGCACAAAGCTTCCCCAAAGTATCACCGACCCAACCATAACCGCCCAGCTGACAACAACCCCAACCAATCCAGTGAGGAGTGTTTGAGAAACTGGTTCGCCTATCACTCGAACGAAATGGTCTGCCAGAAGAATGGGAACCATATTAATATACGTTTGAATGAGTGTATGCCTTGCCAGAAAACCCCATTCACGTGTCGCCCACGGTGCTTGCGAGAAAATGGATATGACGCTGATTGGGATGGTGCAGAAGACAAAGGGATCCCACACGGCGAAAAATATTATTTGGATGATGAGTCGCAAGCTGTGAACGGAATTGACCGCAAGATCACAAAAAATAAAATGCCATTGCTGCATAGGATAAGGCAAATGAGCCAAAGAGGAAAATATAAGCCTCCGGAAGGCGCAAGAGCATGAATTCCTTGAGAGATTCGAAGTGAATGCCGGCCAGATATGCAATGATGTAGGATAATGGGGCATCTGCTCCAGGTTGATCGTAACAGTCGAAGAAGTGAGAATAAACTGAATGTGGTTGTATCTGATACAGGCAGCCTTGAAGGAAGTTAAACGCTACAAGGGCAATAGTTGTGAGTGTCGCTACCCGCACGAAGTGTGTGTGAGATGTGATGCGAAGACTTGTCAAAAATGGCAAGTCAGAATAATTCGGACCCTGCCTTACACACCAGCGGAGGAATAGATATATGAAATCGAGGGAAAGAAGGATGGATACATATGTGGTAGGCCCCGATAACTTTGTGTATACTCCTGGTACGCCAAACACGCTCTTCCACGCTAACGAGAGTATCACGACCAATGATGGGCGTAGAAATAACGCGTAGATCGATGCTGGAAGACCGATCTTCAATACTCTGGAAAGGAGGAAGTTGTAATCTGAAGAGCCAGAAAAAGCCAACGTAGCTGAGCGGCCGGAAACGAAGAAAAATAAGGCCCAGAGCGCCGTTCTATTTGTTAAAATAGGGATTTGTAGTGCCAAAGAAGTACTAACTTGCTTTGCAGCATGATGGAAAATAAGGACGACTGTCAGCGTAGCACGCAGGTTATCGAGATAGTGCAGTCGATGAGGCTGTGTGGTGCCCAGGAGTGGGAGTGTCTCGTGATTGAGCCCCTCTTCCATTGTCCCAAAGCAGAGGTGGGTTTGACTGCGTTCCCTATTACTGAAAATGTTCAAGTCTAAGGGATTGCACGGAGTACTACAGGATGCTGAGCATCCACTTGGTCAAGAACAAGAGCGATGTATTTCCCGGGGAGTAAACACTCGTGGATCCCAAAGCTGCGATCCACATGGTCCTCATTTCCGATCAAATAGGTGGATGACCTAGTCATCGACCGTAAATAGGCACAATCTTACGCTGGCTGTGGGAAGCCAAAAGGCCCATCCGGCTAGGTTTTTATTCAAAGCATATAACATAATACTTGAGTAGGTTATACAAGTTAAGCGTCTGACGACATGTTATTTGTGTTGGATTAGATGTCTAAGCTATCGATGAAAGGAATACGGCTTGAGTCAACACACCATCATGTCAAGCAAAATACGTACCCGAGGAATCCAGACACAGACTTGATTCCTGTGTCCACAGCGTGAGCGACACCTTCTTTTATTTCTTCGGCTGTCCTGTTCATGAGGCAAACTGTAAAGACAAGAACAAAACAGAGAGGTCGGAAATATACGAACTCTTTCTTTTGAGGACCGTTCCTTCCTTCATGGTTGTTATTCGTGTCGACAACAGTTTCCCGATGGTATTTGTGGTGATGATGATGCCAGCCATACTGATCAATATCTCCAACGTCTTCAGCAGCCTCGTCGCGGGCCATATCTACTTCCTCCAGATTTTTCCAATTATGACTACTCCCATCAATCTCCTGGTCAATCGGAATACCTACAGCCCCACCTTCCCTTCGATAGTGGCGATGGTGAGGATGATGATGATGATGACCTAAATATCCTTCTTCCCTCTTTGACAGGGATAATGGACCAAGTGCGTTGTTAAAGTCGGCGTCCTCTCTACGATAGTTCGTGTGGTATTTGTGGTGATGAAATACATGATAACCCCCTTCACGCTTGTCCTGGCTTAAAGTGTTAATGGCGGTGTTGGTGTCAACGTTGTCCCTGCCATAATATATATTGCGGTGATGGCGGCCATAATTACCTTGTTCTTGATTGTCGACTACAGATGTGTCGACACTGTCTCGGCGGTCAAGAGCGCCTTCTGTATTCTCTGACCGGGCAAAATATGGATAATGGTGGCAATGGTGATGGTGGCAAAAATGATCTACTTCCCCCCTGAAATGGTCATTATCAGGGTCGGCAGGATCATCAAGCTCTCCGTAGTAGGCGCCATAACCATCATAGTCATACTGAGGCTCTCTTGTAAGCAATCTGCCCTCCTCACTCAGCCTATCAATTCCCCTGAAACGGAGAAGAAATCAAGTTACAGAGGTTGGGAGCAGTTTCAATCAAAACTCACGGCAGTATCGGTTCTCGACGTGAGATTATGACCGAGTTATCCGTGGAAATTTGACTACCTAGGGGTGAAGCCTGAACTCCTGCATCAAGGAGTACGATGGTCAGAGCAACATAGGATGTAAGGACATTGAAGGACTTCATGATGACAGTGACGGATGAGCTCCTAACTGCTCTGACCCAAAGCACCGGCTTTTATTGACTGCACATTTTAGCACATGCCACTGGAAAGTCGGACTTCTAGTCTGGGAGGAGAAATGTAAACATAAAAGCTAGACTCAGAAGTATAAAGAGCGCTAGTCTACTTTCCATATTGAAGGCTCCACTGATGTTACTTGATTTGCTTTAAGTCGGCAAATAACAGACCTAGAGGTGCAGCTTACATGTACTAGGAAAAGGTGTATCAAAGTATGGAGGGTGAAGGCCATCTTGGTCCAAATTTTAGGCGCGGAGATGAAGCGAATTTATCCCCCAAGATGGCTAGCATCAATGTGCGAGCGAAAGGCCCGAAGGGCTTCTATTGAAAGGAATACCAAGACCTAAAAATCAGGTGCTTGTGAGATCAACAGTTCAAAAAACTAGAAAGACAGTATATCGACCGATACAGCGCGTAGCATCAGAAGAAATACACCTGTACCTTTCAACACTTTTGACACTTTCACAAGTGTGGAAGTGTGAAACCACAGGGCACTTTCAAAAAGACGGTCCCATTGCTTTGGAAAGGGAATTTCAATTGTGAAAGGTAAAAGGGATGAGAAAGAACATGAAAAATATATTTATTTCGGCTTCGTGAAAGTGGTGAGAATTGAGCAAAAAGAAGCGTTTCGACTGTAACAATGAGGACAGGACATCTTACTATGCTTTAGTTACCCTCAGTGGTGTCCATGGCACTATCAGCATCGTCCTCGATCTCGAAGTCCGTCTCCTCTTCCTCAGCCTTGGCATCAGCATCAAGATCAGCAGCTCCATCTCCGACGACCATCCTTCTTCTTCCCTCTCACAACAGCCATCTCACCTGCAGCGGAGAGTATATCCTCCCACCGTTGTCACTCAGCTTATTGACGACGCGTTCGATATCCTTTGTGGGTGTCTTGCCTTGAATGGTGTATGGAGGAAGAGTGAGACTTCCTACGTTTGGCATACGCTTCTCGCTGTCACCCAGTTGTCACCAGAAAAATCGCTGTATGGCCGCGGAGGCTGAACGTACAATCCGGAGCTCCAGCGAGCAACGGCCCTATGGCTGTGGAGTTCATGTTAGAAAAGGTATGATAATGACTCAGAAAGCATGGCTTACAGCTTGTATCGCCATGATAAGAGCGCCGGTTGGCCTCTTCGTGGATTTGATTGAGGCAGGGATGGACGATGTGCAGCCGAGATGATAACCCAATCCACATGCGATGAGTGGATGGCAAAAAATGTTCTAGCAACGACGTGAGCAGGGAATTAGAGTATGAAATGTGCGACCTACCAATTTTAAACCCTTCTTGTTCTTCTCCGGGTCCACATCCACGTACGTCTTGTAGTAAAGGGGCCGCATCCAATAATCTCCGCTAAGAGCCACTCGACCCATTCCTGGACGTCCTCTGCCGCACCTGCAAACTCCGAGGCCACGAGACTCTCCATGTAGTCGATGGGAGCCTGCCCGAGTTTGTTTCGCCAGCTTGTCAATGCATCATCAGCCTAGATAATCAGGTTGCTTCAGTTGAAAAGAAACTAAGTGAGAAAGGCATACCAGTTTGACAATGACCTTGTGACCATTCGGGGTATCAGCATAGCCTCTTGACGTAGCGTGTAGGTTTGACAGGCATTGTAGGGTTGTTAATTGACAAAGGCTCGAGCTAAGGAGAGTGTCAAGAATGTAATATGCAGTGAATGCACACTTATACGTACCTCTGCTTTGACTGTTCGCTCCCCCTCATCCCTTCCTTCAATCTGATTCGTTCTTGCTGTCGGCACTGCAGTGTGAGCAGTGTTACGTTCGATAATCTTGAGCCACCATTGCGCTCGAGCACCGGGTTCTGATAGTGGGCCCCAGTCTGTCTCGGTCTGTATGAATCATGGATGAGCAATGTGTAAAAAAGGCTTTGAGATCAGATGTACCTCGGAATCAGAAGACTCGTCGAGATGATTTTTTTTGACACCAAGTTGAAGTCCGTGCACAGACACGGACAGGTCAAGCTGTTTGTAAGGTGATGGCGGCGCGCCACTGATGACCCAGGTTGCTGTGTACCGGGACTTGACAGAGCGCAGTGGTGTCGTCGGAATCATTAACTGTATTGTTGTCAGCCTGCATCGCGCAGTGATCGCAGGGAACTTACCTTTCTTTCGGATTCTTGAGAGCTCTCAATGACTTCATCAGAGAGCTCGGCAGCATGATGTGAGATGCTGACCATGGGCCTGGAAGGGCGCCGCAGAACGGGTGGTGACGGTATGAGAGCAACATTTTTTATCTCTCTGATTCGCGTAGATCCCGAGGATGTAGTGTAGTCATGTGTACTCTATATTTGTACCACTGATATAAAGTCATATGGGTCAGTGGTAAAGGTTGTAAGTCTCGTCCTTTTTGACATGTTTGTCGGTTCGAATCCTGCACTTTGCATTTGCTCTGAGACCGCTCCAGCATGAAAGTGACGAAAGGTAAGATGCTCATCATGTTTTCGTCGACTCAAAAGTATAAGGTACAAATAAGACTCATTGTTGGAAGTGAAAGCAGCCTGCAAGGGGCCTGAAAGTATAAGTACTAAAAGAGAGGGGGGTTATTTCTTCTGATGTATAAGCGCATGTATGCCACACATCTCAAAAACATCAGACATGTATAGGTGTCAAGATCAACCAAGATGCCAATCATAGAGCGGTAGATCAATGGATAAATTGCGGCGCTTAGAAGGTCAGAAATGGTTCTCATCAGAGTATGATCATTCGGCTTCAGGAGGGAACGACAGGAGGAGTCAATGGTTGGAAGGAAAAAACGCTGGCAGCAAATCATATTGCCTTGATCACAGCCACTGATGGTTCGGCTCCGATCATACATGGTTTGTTCAAGTTTACTAAAAGCTTCTAGAACAAAGGAGTGGTCGACATGAAAATATCAACGCAACCATTTCTGATGCCATATTGAATTCTAGCTTGCGTATTAGCCTCTGAAGGTCGTCTCTGCTATGGTGAAGATGCCGGATGACAGCTTTGGCTCATAGATGGTTGACCATTTCTTGAATAGGTACAGCTCGAACCTCCCGAAAGGGATGCTTTCAAAGAGCGCGATGACTATGCAGAAGGTGGGAGTTCTATTCGATTTATTTGTTCAAGTCTCACTGATTCCATACTTAGAAAACGACATCGACTACCAAAGTGCAGGCATGACTGTCAGTGGGACAAAGTGGGAGTACTATATTTTCTCTCCGGAAGACGAGCCGACCAGGGACTACGGTGTAATTGGAGATATAGCAAAACACAGTGACTCTTTTGGTATCGCGATCATCGGAAATGGCGACAAGTCAATCCCGCGCTCGACAATATAGACCGACCAGTCCAGAAACATCCCTTGCTTAAAGGTCGATATCGCTTTGATTGTATAAAGGGAAAATGGAGGAATAACTCGAGCTATTACACCATGCGACGCAGAAGAGAAGGAAATGACAATTCCAACGTGATGCGAAATGTGGTGTTGAAGGAGGAAGAGGAACCTATTCGGGTCAGGAGAATCAAAGGAGAGCCTATTCACATCGACCTTTCTCGCGATGATGATCAATGTAAGGGCCTATCTTTGCGTTCCAGTCCTGCTAACTGTAGTATGGTAT
>JADNYJ010000502.1:0-22658 GCA_015501075.1 Gymnopilus junonius | reverse complement strand
GAGTAATTGGATACAAGTTGGTTCTTCAAGCGAAAGTTTGCGTCCATACACATAATCATCATGAAAAGAAATCTACAGATGTTTAGAGGGAAGTGGGGTCACGAAAGAGTGGCAGGACTTACTTGAGCTTTTCGGGCACGTTCACCCAATCTTCCGGCAGGTTGATGCCTGGATGGGGGCAAGATGGACATCATATAGCAAGCTCTCCAGTTTTCATGCCATGACGCCGGTGGGATCATTGGCTCTGCCAGCCCACTTCAGCATCTTGAGGTGGCACCATTGAAGTATCATTCGGAAAAGCAGCTTGTAGTGTGATTTCGGGACACCCATTCCTGTGTTGGTTGTCAACTTCTCGAGTGCCCAGTAGAAGTCATAAGTGGAAGCCTTTGTTGTTAAGGTGAATTTGTGGAGGTGTTCGAGTAATTGGAATGAAGCGCAGGTCTTGATTTTGATATGTGAAGCCGGGTAAAGCTGGCGGCGAAGGAGTTGGATATTGGGAGGTAGAGCACGTGGACATCCACAGTAGCAAATGGTGACATCATGTATACCATTGGTATGAAGAACGAGCATGTTGGTATGCACTGGAATCGGGTTTTCGCAGAATGAGCCAGCGTGATTAAGTTGCAGCTTGAGGCCTAAAGATTTGAGGGAGATGGTAAGAAATTTGTGGCCATCCCATCTCTAGACATAAGTAAAGGATTAAAATTGGGTTATTGGCTAGCAAACAGAACACAGATGCAGACGTACCTCTATTTGGTGGAAGGGATGGACTCGGTGCCTCCTGACACAACACAAGCTGCAAGTCAAATCGGGGACCAAGCATTCTTTGCAACGGTATTCAGGCTGAGCAGGAGATGAGACAGACCAAGCCAAGCAGTCAGGACACTGCTCGGCACTTCGAAAGTCTCCATGGCCTGACCAGCGAAGAAGTTCGTCCAGAAAAATTTGTCAATACTGCTCTTTCCATACAACATGTGGTCGCACCTAGGAGGAAGCAAGTTAGATAAAGCAAACAACATCAAAGCAGAGTGGGGCAGTGACCAATGCACCAAAATATTGCTAATTTTCCACTTGCTTTTGGTTGCTGCTACTTCTGGACTGGGCAATTCATCCATAACATCCACCTCCAAGGCTTCGTCGTACAAATCTCTGGTCATGTCTAATGCGAACTCCGCACTGTCGGGTGTTGGCCAAAATGTTGCTTGCACCCGAGAATCCGTTCCAAGGGCCCGTTCTGCTTCGCGAGGCATTACAGACATTCAAACATGGTTTCCTTTTCAACCTAGACCGCCTTCTCTGACATGGACGAAATCCTCGCCTTCATCATCTTCCAGGCTGACCCAGTCGCTGTGAAATCTCTGCAGTTGAAGGCATTGCCGTTTGGCAGGTCTATCCATGGCATCGAGGGAGGGAAGGGACAGGGAGTAAAGAAATATATGTCAGTAGTCTACGCAGTCAAGATTGTTGATCATATCATGCCGGTAAATCATGTGACCAACCATTTCCTGTGATCCCGCATTGGCTGGTACAACACTGATCCCCGCATTGTGTAACGAGTTCTTGACCTACGATCGACATTTTTGGTTTAATCAAGAGCTTATGAGGATCAGAATCGATTTATTACAGTTGTAAAGCTTAGGTAAACATCCGATAATGCAAAATTTGGTGTAACGCCGCATGCAGCTTGTGGCTTGGGAAATCATGTGACCATTTTTCCACCGCACTTCATTAATTTCATTAAGTCCAAGCTCACCTTGCTCTCTAGGCAACTTGCACTGACCTTCAGACTGATTTGTTGCTTTAACTAAATTAAATCAGAATTGACGATAGCTTCTCGTAATTTATACAGTACTTTTCTGATCTAATTGGGAATAAATGTCTTTTCTTTGGTAATTGTTTCGCTGGGTTAGGCCTGCGTGGCGGTTTCAGGACAGACATGAAGATGTCGAAACTGCATTATAGGATAACAACGAAAGAAACTCCTTAAATAAACCTACCATTGTCTTTACATGATACGCAGGGAAGCCATATCTAAAATTATGAAGCATGAAATAGATTTTGGCAAAGTGGAACCTCGAAACAAGCTTCACATAGCATTTCCAACATTGAAGTCTTGTGCCCTCCAAGTGCAAACATTTGGTGGCCCTCAAAGACAGAACAAATTAGCTATTTCTGAATGAAATTACTGTTAGTTTTATCTAGTATGATTTATCTACCATTGACTTCAATTTAATAAAGATCCCTTCCTGTATAACTTCTACATTGAGCAATGGGAGGCGTTGTACGCCAATGCCTTGCACATCTAAATTTAGATTCAGTCTCTTTCCTTTTGGGTCACTCGAAACCTTCAGATGAATGACTACCACTCCTCACACGAACACATCTTCCTTCAACCTGCTGGTATGCATTCCAGGCTTTTGTTCATCAAATATGACTAACATACTCTTACAGGGTGCTTAAAGCCTACCCCATCTCTCATGCCTCCAACTTGGTTAGGATATGCAGACCCACCGACAGCAGAGGAATGCCGACGTGCTCAAAAGCGCGATTTCTATAGGCTGTATGCCGCCCCTTCTATCTCACATTTTCTCAGTACTATTCCTTGTTTTCATTACAGGAATGTGTTTAGTGAGTGCGAGAAAGCGCGTCGACGAGCCGAACGGTGAGTAGTACTTTCTGTGCTTATTACCCTCTTCCTGACGTGTCATTTCTCGAGTTAGCAAGAAAAATTCTCTCTCAAGCGAGGAGGAGGAGGCTCAATGGCTCCGCAGGGAGCATCGACGGGAAACTGATGCTCGCTACAGAGCAGCACACCGCGAGTTATTAAGGCTTAAAGCCATCCAATACCGGTAAGTTCTGGTCTAACTCTGATGTGATATCCAAATTCAAATTCTTCTTTTCATGCAGTCATGCTAAGAAACGACATAACGAGATTGTGGAGGATGAAGCCGAATTCCAGCAGCTCATGTCCCAAGATTTCGAGGCGGTTGTGGGATTCGGTGTCGACGGGGAACTATGCCCGAACTAAGTCTCGTAATTTCACAGCCCGAAATCATGATGAATCAATATATTGCACTATAACCTAAGTCTCATAATTTCCCGAAATCATGATGAATCAATATATTGCACTGGCTGTAAGCAACGGCACTAGCAGTAACTAAAGGAGTAAGGACTGTGGGGTGTAACGAGTGTGAGATGGTAATGAGGGTGAGAGCGGTAAAGACAGTAGCAAAAGGAAGACATATAAGTTGAAGTACGGCATAATAGGAAGCGGAGCATAGAGGAAGGCATACATGTAGCATACAAGCATAGATTGTTGGAATGAAGCATTGAAGAAATTACACGTAGCATACGAGCATAGATTGTTGGAATGAAGCGTTGAAGAAATTACTTGTTAGCACCGGCAGTTCTCTTACGAGAGGTGCGAGTCTTGCGAGTGGTGACACTGGCAGAAGGGGAAGGAGAGGAAGGGGCAGGAGAAGCAGTGGCCTGAGATGTGGTGGCAGCAGGGGGTCCAAGGATGTCACCCACGGAATCAAGTTCTTCATGACTGAAGTCTACCAGGCCAAGCCATTCAGTGTCGGAATCATCATCAAACGATGCAGTAGTAAGCTGACCTGCATGATCCCGTGGTACAGACCAAGGTGCTGGGGAAGAACGAGGTGCACCAGCGGCAAAAAGGCCAGAATAATCGACTGCCTTGTTGTTCCTAGATTCGCTAGACATTGATTTGCTGAAAGCCAAATGTATTGTGTCATGTCGACGCTTCTTTGCTGAGAGATCCTTGTTGATAACCGCATTTGATGACGGCCCTTCCTCAGCAGAATTTTCGTCCGAAGGCCGCTCGATGCGCTTCAAGCTTGTGACTGGACTAGACGTGGGTGGAGTACTATGGAAGGGGTATGGTGCATCGAATGCTGAAGGGACTTGAGGCGCTACGAAGGAAGAAGGACGAGGTAAAGCCTTTGGGTATGAGGGTATATGCTGGAGGCGTGGATCTTCCTTCTGATCGACAACGACAGCCCGTTGTTTACCCTTCGTATCCGCATTCTGACCACTGCTGTCAAACTCGTTGTCTGATCCATCTTCTGAACCAGAAGACGAAATGGGAATAGCATGAGAGTGGATGGTACGCGCAGCAGCCACTTCAGACAAAGGAGAAGGGGCAGACAGAGCTGGGTCGATCTCGGGTTGGGCCAAACTACGGGGATTACGATCCGGCACATCGGGAACAGGTACAAGGGCGATGACGGGCGCGTCTCTTGGGCGATTCCTGGGAAGGACCCTTCTTGGAACAGGAGTCGGATCCGTGGAGTGAACCATAATAGCTTCTTCTGTGGAGGAGCCGAGATCAATCGCTTCTTCAGCGGGGGAGCCAAGATCCAAATGCAGAAGGGAATCCAAAGGTTGATTCGACAAGGGGGTGACTCGTACATTGCCGTTATTGTATTGGGCACGATAGTAGCCCAAAGCCTCGTTAAAGTTGTTGGTAAGCATAAACCATATCTCGCTTTGATGTCTAATCAGCTCCATAAAGAAGCTAAGAAAAAATTAGATTTGAAGACGCTTGCTTGAAAAAAGATGCTCAACCCACCTGAAGTTGTGAATGACGCCAACAGGTTGGCCAATAATAATAGTTGTGAAGAAGGCAGGTGCTTCGATACCAGGGTCGATGAGCATGGAAGGATGAGGGGCAGACTCCGAGGAGTGATTCCGTATATTTGCGGGGTTAGCATTGCGCATATCACTTTGCCTGGCTTGAGAGCCTAAAAGGAGTGATGATAGAGTAGTCAATACGAGATCCACAAATAAGATCTCAAGACTTACTGGCAGGGGAAGCCAGCCCTGCAGTGACGGCGGTCCAGGAGGGGCAGAGGGAGCAGCAGCGGCATCAGGAGCAGTGGCGGCGGCACCGGAGGCAGGCGAGGGTGAGGTTGAAGCAGATTTAAGTTGCATTGTTAGTTGGTTTCTTCCGGTTGAATTGGCTGAGCTTTTATACATCGAAACATGCATTTTCGAGGACCATCCATGTGAATAATTTCCATCTCGAATGACCCTTCAAGATTCGGTGCAGGAGATAAGTTTCAGCATGACATTTCTTTGGCGAACAAAGAATACCTTATCAGAAAGAAAACCCGATTAAATCTCCAGGAAAAAAAGTGCGAAGAAGTATTGGTGACCGGCTTGACACATGTAGCATGGTTTGGATATCCCGGTAGATCACTATACTTGCTTATATGATATTGAAGGCATAATGTGGTGCCTCTCGGCGCGACTTCTGCAGAAAATACGTCTTGGTAAATCACGACTTTCACTGAAGATTATAACCAGAGACTTACAGAATATTGTGCATTGCCCAGCGCTCCAACACATTCCAGTGTTTCATTTCCAGGACTCCAGACATCCCTGGACTTCATCAGCTTCATCGGGACTGCAGAGTTGAAGCTTCGCAGTTGACCACTAGAGAACTCTGCTCTGAAAAATTACTGTAAGTTACGGCTGTCATTCAGATGAGAATTAGAGACTCACAATGGCACGGTTTATCTGGTTCCCAAATATATTGTGGTCCTTGGTTAATTCTTGCCAAAATAGAGTGTCAGTATTTTGAATGATATCATTGATCTACATGAGAGCTCACCAGTCTAAATAGTTGCTCACCATGGTCAATCCTGGTGCATTTCAAGGGGCATGGAAGGCCTTTCTGATGGGCGAGAAAGAATTCTATAGCCAGGCAGTTGACGATGGTTTTGTCGCAGAGGCTGTAGCTAAAATTCAGCTTCGTTACTTCAAGAGATTCCCTATTGATTTACCTGAAGAAGAGGATCCATCACCCGAAGATTTGGCTGCTGTAGATGATGATGCCATCGAGCCCGATTATCAGGAACCAGACCCAGAAAAAATGACCAGCAAAGAATACGAAGAGGCCATGGAAAAGTTAGGAAGCAGGCAGAGAAAGATTGCCTTTCGTAGAGGTGTGAGTGAGAGTGGCAAGCATAGTGTGCATGAGACGTAATTGACAATTATATTCTTCACAGCAAATCAAATGTTGGCTTGCTTATCAGTACATGAAGGACCACGATATCAATTCCAAAGCTAGCGGAGCGCATAACCCTTATCGCGCTCTTCTCTTCAAACTCACGGGAAAGGAATTCATATGACCCAGAGCGAGGACACCGTGCAATGTCTGGCGCAAGACACAGTGTGCAGAAATCGAAAAGCAGGTCAAGATTGTAGCTGCCGAGAAGTCCATCGGAAAGTCAGGTTTAGCAGCACTGCGGGACAAGATTGTGAAAGAAATGTATGGTCGATTGCCAGAAGAAGAGCAGAGAAAGTGGCGATTCACCGCAGAACAGGAGTCGAGTGCGGCTCAGAAAGCATAGGAGGCAGAAGTGTTGGGTCCACCTTCAGCAGCACCTCAAGACCGTCAAAGGTACATTCTGTCTTTATTCCGCTTTGTTCGACAGTCAGTGAACTTCTTCGGTTAGATGTATATTGGGTTTAATACGTTTTATGCATCCCATCTTGGATCTTGTCTGTGAGGCGACAGGTTGGAAAGCTTCATTTATTGCAGGAGGGCCAGAGCCTGCTCATGAGGGCAAACTTAATATCATAAGGTAAATACTACGTTCTGCAAGTATGCATATTTCATTGATCCTTACCTTTCCAGCATTCATTCAGGAAAAATGACAGGTGACATCCCTCTGGAATTTGGCACTCTCGAGCATGAAGGCTACAAGAAACACTTCCTTCCCATGTATGGCCATTTCTTGAAAAAGTGCTATTGTAAGTTCAAGATTCATCTTTCCGTTTTGTATCTGATGGTAGTCTACGACAGCGATCGAAGAATGCCATGCTCATGCACTGAAACCCGAGGATAGTCTTTCATTGGAAAACACTGACCCTGTCAAAGAAAACACCAGCTACTTCTCAGTTGACGCTATTTTAGGAGGTCTCAATGCTGGTTCGGAACCTTCATCAGCTCCTCGAGAATCTTGAATGTCTCCATCGCCTGAAGTCCAGCAAGTTTTGAAAATGACCCTCTCACTCCCAGCATCCATTTCAACTATGTTACAAGATGATTTATCTTGTCAAGGACCTACCACCTCACATCCTTCCTCACCATCTCCATCGCACCCTTTGTCTCTTGTACCATCCCAGCCCAACTCACCTGCACTATCCCAGCCAAACTCACCTGCACTATCCCATCCCAACTCACCTGCACCATCCCGTCCCAACTTGCCTGCACCGGCAATTCCTGCTTCACCACCCAACTTGCCTGCACCATCACGTCCCAACTTGCCTGCACTGTCAGTTCCTGCTTCACCACTGCATTTCCCTCCTCCCTTCCCTCCTGACTCTCCCCAGCTTTCGTCTGGACCAATCCTGCCTTCGTCGAGCAACATGTTGGTGTCTGAGCCGGAACCAGCGTCGTCTACTGTTGATATGACACACAAACCAGGGCCATTGTCTTCAGATTGTGCCAGCATATCGCAGGGCCGCAGAATGAGCAAGCAGCGCTGACCCATCCATCAAGCAGCTGAGGTGGATACAGAGTCTCGGCCAGTTAAGAAAGGCCAAGCAACCAGGCGGTCGAGAGCAGCTGAAGCTGATGGCTGTTTGGTTGAGGCTTCCAATATTCAAATGGGTGTTGCAGCTGATTCTGATGTGCCGCCTTGGTTCAAAAGCACTCTCTCAATGCTTCAAACCTGGGGTCTGGTTGAGAATGGTCAATGGATGGATGTCGTGAGGACGTGGGCAGCATTCGAGGTTCAGGAAGGTTATGAAGAGGTGGCGAGGCTCTCATCTGCATTTCACCCTGATGTGATAGCCGCGTGGATACAACGAAGGCGCTCACCAAGTTATCAACCAGATATCGATCTCTCACAATATCCGGAGGCTTACATGAAATGGTGGACCACTGTTCAGCCTGACTGGAGAGTCTCTGACAAGAAGATCAACTTCAGTGATGTCGATGGGGATTGGGAGCAGCTTAGGAAGCCTGGACTCAATGGCCTCGTAAGCATTCTTGTTGGTCTTTTCTACTGGGGTTGCACTGTCAAGGATGGCTCGAGAGGCAGCAATGACTGGGAATTAGCCATCAAGGACTGCTTGCTGGTCCTCACGCAGCTCTTGACAGCTACCACCTAAGTTCTTCCCATTGGTTTCTTAACACAAATTTTACATCATTGGATTCGCAAAAGCTCGGAGAATGCATTTATTTATCTCATTCTGCAGCAGACGGATGGTGTGTTGGAGGAGGATGCATAGAAGGTATAAATCTATTTTTGGTCAGGCATGGGAAAAGGATTCTGAATGTTCTCAGTGCTACGTATCTGTTTTCATTGCTACATGTATTTTCCATCCTCCATTCTGAATAATTGTGGTATCAATGTGTTCATCTTGATCTCTAGTTTGTCAATATACCTTTATCACATGAGGGGCAGATGAATTGAGAGCAAGGGAATGCGAAAAGCCAGGTTTTGATGAGATTCTATTAATAACACTCACACCTACGCTATCATGAGCATCATCCAACTGCTGCATCCACCCCTTTCTGAGCATTTCTAGCCTCGAATTTGGCACCATTAGTTTTATATGTGTAGTTAAGTCATATTTATAGTTTAAAATGGATTGAAAGGATAGAGGGAGGGGTGCTAGACCCGGAACTGTGTGCCATGCTCCATTAATGACGCTTTCTATCCATTTTCAGGTGTCGCCATACTGATCCAATGTGCCTAGCCACTAAATTCAGCTCGGGGACACGAGCTATTAAAAATAGTACACCGGAATGGACATCAAATCTATGACATCATGGATTTGATGCTGTCCCAAGCTACATCCAAACCCATACCCTGCCATCCACCCCGTCCCGCCCTCCCTAGGGCGCGCAAACACCTGAAATGGGTACAGAAAAATTGGGGGAACCCGCCAGATTTATCCGTGCCCCGAACAGCACCCCCGATGACGAGCTATAGCCCAAACAATGCCTGGGCATTAAATCCCTGCACTGGCAGGCATTGTTTACATAACCCAGGCAATGCACAGCCATAGGCCTGGGTAGTTGCCCGGATGGATGCATAAGGTAGGTTGGCAAGTTACCCAGGATTGATGCATCAGGTAGCAGCTACAGGTGCACACCCCAACGTACCGAATGAACCACCGAGACCTGAATGCTATGGATGTTGACAAGATCAATGTCAATGCCATGACCCAAGAAGAATGAAGCGAGCTCATGAGAAAGGGGCTCTGCTTCCAATGCAAGAAGCCTGGGCACATCTCAAGAGACTGCCCCGAGAAGGGCAAGAACAGGAGAAACCCTCCACTGAAGAAGAACCCTCTCAAAGGGAAAGTGCTCCACGCACACATCAGGTCCCTCATGCAGGACCTCACTGAAGAAGAACAAGAAGAAGTTTACGAAATGGGAGACCAAGAGGGTTTTCAATAAGGAGATGCATGAGACCAACGTATGCAACTCCTTCCTTAGATATTTATTCTGTAGTCTCGGCTCGAATCGAAAATAAATCACTCCAATTGCCCTTTTCATTCGAGACCGAGAACAGAACAAAAATTGTTGGAACTGCTCTGGGAGACACCGGAGCAAAAGGGAAGTTCATCGACCAGAACTTCACAAAGAAACACAACCTGGAAACAAAGGCACTGGAAAAAGAAATCCGAGTTTTCAACATAGACGGAACCCCGAACAAAAAGGGAACCATCAAGCGCTACGTCGATCTGAAGCTCGATATAGATGGACAACCCTGAATGGAACACTTACTGGTCACCGGCCTAGGAAAACAGAAGATTATTCTTGGTTTTCCCTGGTTCGAAGAAAACAACCTGGACATCAACTGGAAAAATGGACATGTCAAACTCAATAGGGAGATTACTACTACTTCCCAAGTAGAAGAAGCACCCGATGAGGAAATCCAACAGGTCAATCAACTGGATGACTCTTCAGACTTAATCATTTCCTTTTTAGGTAACGAACCCCTTCCGGAAACGAAGGAGATTTGGGACATCCCTGAGAATGACAACGAAATTTGGATCAATGCGAAACTGACTTCCTCACAAATCTTCACTCAGAAACATGATATGAAGAAGGAAGAGAAACCGCTCAAGGAAATGATCCCACCGGAATACCACGAATACTTAGACATCTTCGACAAGGACACAGCCAACCGATTCCCTGAATCTCGATCTTGGGACCATAAGATCGAACTCAAGGAAGGTTTTCAACCTAAAGTCTTCAAGACGTATCCTCTAACGCCCTCTGAGGATACCGAATTGGACAAATTCCTGGAAGAAAACCTGAAGAAAGGATATATTCGACCATCTAAATCGCCCATGGCTTCCCCCTTCTTTTTCGTATCTAAAAAGGATGGGAAGCTTCGACCCTGTCAAGACTATCGGTATCTAAATGAATGGACTGTCAAGAATGCTTATCCCCTCCCTCTGATCCCCGAACTCATGGATAAACTCAAAGGAGCCAAGTATTTCACTAAACTTGACATCCAATGGGGTTACAACAACATCCGGATCAAGGATGGTGACCAATGGAAAGCAGCATTCAAAATGAACAAGGGACTATTTGAACTGACTGTCATGTTTTTCGGCATGTGCAACTCTCCGGTGACCTTCCAGTCAATGATGGACTCGATGTTCAAAGACGTCGTCCATCAAGGTTTCGTTATCATTTACATGGATGACATTCTTATCTTTCACAAAGACTTGTTTTAGCGGGCCACCGCTTTGCGTGGCAGGACGATGCTTTTCCTGCTTCATGACAGCAGTGGTAGAGTATTGGGAGAGTGCTATGTAGTTACTCTGTATCAATTATACTATAGTAAGATGTTGATTACAATAAAACAACACACACTTAGAGAAAATAACGATGAGCCTGTCAGAGCCTGCCAACCCATTTATGATGCCCGTTCTCCCGTTCCTCCCATCATCTTGCACCCGCGCTGGATCTCAACCTTGAACAAAAATGAGCCATCTCCCATCACAACATCCATCCGACTAGTTTATTACATGTCTAAAGCATCGTATTTCAGCATGCCGCCGTCGTGTTGCAGACTTGCTAAAACATCAGAAGAAGGGCTTGTCAGAGACAGGCAGATTGGTAGTGTTCAGAAAAAAGTTATATTGTAAAGCAGCAGATGGCTGCTTGGCCATGATCTGGTTTAGTGTAGGAAGTGCATGTAGGTTGTGAATAAGGCACGTCCTCGGGCGTGCATATGTATTTGACGCCCGTTGACTTCCTAATCGGCACGGCATCCACTGTTATTTCTTTCCACCTCATTATGCCATATCTACTTACTCTCGTACTCGCCCTGCTGCTGTCGGCCTTTTCAGCGGTTGCCGACTACTTTGGTAAGGGCCTTGTTGTCGTTCATACAATTTGTCATGACATGCTACATACAAATTGAGGGCCTTTATTCAAGACTTTGGGGACCAAAGGCATTTTTTCAACAATTCTGGGATTCCTTCTGAGTATACGGTGTTTTTCGATTTTCTTCCAATGTTTGATGACAAACAGGATCGGGAAACGAGGTAGCAGTGGGAGGGGCGGTGATATCAGATCCTACAACCACACCATGTACAACCATATTGTGATGAATGGGGTTGGCATTGGTAAGTCCATTATCATAGGCACACAATACCCTGTCTCATTGAATGATTTATTGTACTCACACTTCTGATATAAATTGTTTCTTATCTGGGTCTGTAAAACATTTATAATCCAAAGATGCAATCTACAATATATCCATGCAAATGGCCATGATAGAAACATGCATCAGAGAGCTCGAGAATCATGTCAGGGAGCTTGAGAGTAATCAAAGATCTTGAGAAGTAAATAGCAGTGATTCACTAAGAGAATTTGACTTTGCAGTTCAAAACATTTTCTGCTTAATAACTACATAATGGAGTTAGAGAACTTTACCAGAGTGCTTGAGTACCACATCAATTTCTTTGATAACCACACATCAGTGGGTCATTAAAAGCAAATAACCTTCTAGTTTATTACATTAGACACACCTATGGAATGAGGTCACCAGAAGCAAGTTTTGTCTTTCATATAACCTGAATATCGAGATTGATGAAGAAATTTTGTTATATTGTGGGTGACCTTTCCAAAATAGGCAGTGTATGGAATGGGATGGAAGTATTCCCTGTACCTCCCAGACACTCATGCTATATTTACATGACCTAGTTGATTTGTTTATGTAATCAGGTCCGAAACCCCGATTACTTAGCCATTGACTGCTATGCTTATATAGTTGGGTTTTCAGACATGATTACTTAAGCAAAATGTGTTATGCGATCATGTTGATAAATTAATCGGCATCTGTGTAGTATACCTTATTTGACTGATATATGCAATACAGCAAATTTCATTCTCCCTGGGCCTTCAACCATTTCAGATCTGACAATAAATCAACATGTCTCTCTTCCCTACAGACTGATCCTGTCTCAATGCCATCATGAAACCATACCACCCTGACCTATCCAATAATCTGCAGGTAAAATGCCCTCCTCCAGAGTAAATCAGGCTGCCTAGTCCCAGTTTCTCCATTATGCCTGATTTGTTTGTGAGCTGAATTTCCAAACTAAGTGATTTCTGTCTGTTCAGGCTTATCTCTACCACTATAACTTCTGGTACCTTTTCAACATCCACTTTTCTTTGCATCATTGAATCAACTCCTTGAATATTACAATCCATGCACCTCTTAGAAATTCCTTGGTCCAGTACAAGATTTACTGCTTGGGACATGCTGACCTCACCTTTGAGGTGCTCGATATGTATAATGGACATGTATGTTCCAAAAAACATTGTGGGATCCTTTTCTCAATGTCTGCACTGGGGACACATCTTGTTGCACTCTCCGTGATTTTGTTCACCAAACACTGCTGTTACAAGGGTGCTTATATCACCATATTTCACCCCCATAGGGAAACTAATACTGACAGCAGCATGCAAATCTTCTCTGACAACATCGTGGGTCTGTTCAAGATTTATGGAACCATTTTCAACCAACTTGAAGTTGTTGCACAGCTTTTTCATGTAGTTGCTATGTCAAGACAGACACAACTTCCATTGATCTGGATGCTGTCTCCAGGTATTGAATATCACTGTAAACAGCGCATCATATGGGCAACTGTAATTTAAGCCATCCCACTTCAGCCCCTGTGGATGCCCAACTGTAGTTGAGTTTGATTGTCTTATGTGCTTTGTTTTCTGAACACTTTCTGTATTGTCGGTGACTTGTTTCCATTTAGATTTCTTTTTCTTGTCAAAATCAATGACTGTCATGGCCCCTGACAAACTTTCCTGTTCATTCCACAAAACATTCTGTGATGGGGTATGTACTCTATTTTCCGATTTGTCCCATCTCAGATGTGGATGCCAGTCTTGCCCATCACAGTTGTCTCCTTTCCATTCTTGATATTTTTAATCAAAGGGCTCCTTATAATTCCTGAGATTTGATTTGGAAGCTCATTCTCATACCTGAGTCACATAATTTCATTGAGCATTTCTAACTCTCTGAATTCCTGATGCAGATAGCCATTTTTTTTCCTGAGACCCTGAGTAATTTTTTCAGAGTTGAAGCCCTGCATGATAAGCATACTGGCTGCAGTGGCGCTCCTCAACAAGGCTGTATAATATGACTGGAAAGTCTTGCAATGACCCAGGTCTACTATGTTGAATGGTCTAGTCTTTCCTTGACTAGCAAAGTCCATCATGGCAAAGTTAGGAAGCACCTGTACTTGAGTTCACTTGACTGACATGGTACACCATCAGGCATATTACACTTAATTGATACAGTAGTTTTAGGTATAGGGACTACATTCCATGGCAAATCAGGGATATAAATATCCTTTGGTGGGTTTTGCAACTTTACAAACAGGGTATTGATATGTTGCCTTCTGTCAGCACTGGCCATGCTGTCCCATTCACATACATGGCCTTCCTGACCTTTTGTTATACACAGTTCAGTTGCATCATTATATCAAATCATAACTGGCATCCCAATGCACAAGGAAAGCTTGCCAGCTACATGTTTGCTGGAAGATGAGTCAGCCTTCCATAGTATGTCTATCATAATCATTATATCTTCTGATATTAAGCTTTTAAATGTTTTAATGTGGTTTTCTCAAGTATATTTGGGATGTCTAAGCTCGGGAAGGCTGTCAACAACCTATATTAATTTATAGAGATGGCTGAAAATACTGGGGATGGCCCATTTTCACACATAACTGTGTAATGGTCTCATCACCAAGGGTGCCAGCACAATGTGTGTCTTGGCATTCCTTGTCATCTTTGGGTAGAGAGTGTGAGTGTGCAAAGGTGGTGAGGAGGGATGTGAATGTGGATTGCGATTGTGGGATTTGGTAAGGTTGTTGCTGTTATAGTTTTCAAATGTCCCTCTTACACTTCTCTCTCATAGTTTTGAGTACAATGTTTTACCATGCAGAATGCTATGCTGCAGAAAGATATTCTGCACTGAACATCTCCCAGATGTAAGTCCTGTCTCCCATCTAACCCTTCTTCCTCTCTCCTCAATGTCATTATTAACACATCACCTTAGTGGCTTCATGGTCCCAATGCAGGAGGATGGTGCCTGAACTGTGAAAACACATGCTTGCTAGAAGGGGGCACACTCTCACTTGTGACTCCTGCATTGAAACACCCATCAGCTGCTCCCCTCACTGTTCCCAATTCCAAGTCCAGTCCTTCCTCATGCTCATCTTCACCCCATTCTAGCCCCAAAGGTTTGCAAAGTCAGAGCCAGGATCAGAGTAAGAAGAAGAAGAATGCTTCTTCACCTTCCTCACAGGATCATCATGATGTACCTTCTTTCCCTGGATCTTCTGAAGACCCCATGTCTTCCTCATTCCCACTCTTATTCCCAACTCACTTCAGCCCCAGTGCCTGTACTCACCACCAACCCAACATCATCATCTGCCACCTCATCCCCAATGCTCTCAACAGCTGCATCCATTGACACCTTCAGCTCCAGTGAAGATGAACCCAGCCCATCACATAAAACGTCCCTTCAGATGGGCCTCAGCATGGGAAACAATTTGAGTCCCAATCTCAGCACAACACTCTTTTCTGCACCCACTTTGTCATGGGGTGCCACAAGCCGGTTAATGAGCATCATGATGTTTCTTATGTTGGTGTATAAGGTTTTATCATGAAGAGGGGGTTGGGTGATTCTTGGGTCTTAGGTTCCATTCATGCACATTATGACTCCTGGTCTCCAGCATGGATATGGTTGAGAAAACAGATGCTAAGTTACTCCACCTACCTCTCACCCTGTGATACACTCCCTACCTGGTTTACTTCTTTTCTTGAATTGGGTATGAGCTTCAATGCTCTATCACCCACCAACATTTGGTCTTTCATCTCTTTGGTCATTTTACCTTTTTATGGCTGTCCTTTTTCTTCTTTCAATTTTAATTATCCTGATGACCCACAATGGCTCATAACAACTCACTGATGACTTTTGCATGACCCCCCTCTCATTATTTATTTCTTCTTCTAATAATAATATCATCCATCTGTCTTGGTTTTTTTTGTCATGCTGTAGTTTTAAAAAAAAATCTCATTCATTGTATTCCTACCTGCATTATTTTTGTATACTTCAACCCCATGATGTAACCAATTCACTTCACCTCATCTCATTGATGAATCAAACCTTCTTTGTCTCTTCTTGGATTTTTGTAGCCCACTACATAAGTGACCAAAATGAAAGCAATAATCTGTCCAATGCAATACTTACAATACTTGGCCTGAATACAACATGAGATGGGTTGAATTATAATTAAACCATCATCATCATCATCCACAGTGCACACTGCTCACACATCTAACACAATTCCCAATTCAAATCACTCATCTGCAACATGAACAATTGCCTTCCCATTATTCATCCTCTTTTGCACTGCCAAAAGCACATCGCTTTGGCCAGAGACTGCTCTGGGAGTCTCTGGAAGTCTCTGAGTTTCTTTCAGATTCCCTGTACTAACCTGGGAGCTAAGGGGCTTTTTCCTGATTGGCATTCTGCCTCTAGGTCAAGCAACTGTTACACAGCACCACCTACTAGTGATTCTGATGGCATGGAACTGGGAAGTGAGGACATTGATGGCAATGATGTAAAAATGCCTTCTGAGTCAATGTTGATCATTCATGGTCACCAATCATCTAGCAAACACAAAGCAGTAAGTGAATCTTCAACCTTATTTTTCTTAAATTCATAATTCTGTGCTACAGAAAGTCATCCTTAATAGTGACAACAGTGACAGTGTGAGGGTCGCCCTCAGACTGTCCCTGTAAATCAGATAAAATATAAATTTAAAGAGCAACTTACCAAGTGATGCGCACAAGAATTATGGCACTGCATGATGCACCATCGCACCATTATCTTGACTCGAGCAACAAATTTCCAAATAAGGAAGTGTCCTCATCAAGCACATGAGCACGTAACAACTCTTCCAAATTTCAAACGGGTTCGAAATTCAAATATCCACCCTATCTTCCAATGTTATCATGCTATCCATCAACAAGCTGACTCATTTCTGAGCCTTGGCCTTACAAATCTGACTCTCCTATAATTTCTTCCTTCTTATCTGGGCCAATTTCAATTTATTTCAGTAGACTAGACCCATCTATTCCTTTCTAAACCATTCACCTGACCTTATCTGTGGATTACAGAGCATAATAATTAGTAAGGCAATGAGCCGCAGCAAAATCAGCTCTAGAATAGATCTTTTATTTCAAATTTCGCTTTTCACCTCTTTTTCTCTCCTCAAACTTGACCCTTTCTCTACAGTAGCTACAGTATAAATACTGGTACAGTGTATCATAGCTACTCAGTGAATTTAGTACTGATCCACTCACCAAAGAACCAAAGAAATCGGCCAATTAACAGGCCAACCACCTCAAAACTCATTTATCTCATTATCAAATGGTTATCTTATCATGTCTTATCAAATCATGATTGGATTAATCCTTACTCTACAAATTAAATCCCTATCTAAACTATGCTTTTGGTCCCTCATCAGATGGAGTCTGATTCCGAGTCCCATTCCGGACTTCCGAAACTTACTCACATTTACAACAGCAAAGGCAAGGCACATCATCCAAGGTTGCCAAAGCATTGGAAAGCAAAGTCACAGGTATTATTCTTCTACTTTATTCCATTCAATGACTTAGATATATCTATTAGAAAGTTTCAGGCAAATGTGAAGCTGCTTTTAGGGATAAAGTAAGTTTTTCATTTTACTTATATATTGGATGTTAACAATCAAAAATGTGAACAGCAGCCTGTTATGGACAGAAAGGCTATCAAATCCAAGATCAGCAAATCCAAGACCAGTGAGAACATGGTAAAAGATGATACTGAATTGCAGAAACATGCCAGGATTTCAACTAGAACCAGAGACCTCAAGCTTCTTGAGCAGGGCATGCTTATTCAATGCCTCATCCATGGGGGACATGAGCTTGTTGCTTGTAATACCCTGACAGAACATGTATGGCCTGAGGCAGAAGTAAGGGTCAAATATCATATTTGCATTATCATGGAAGTCTCAGAAAAGCTAGCCATTGATGAACCTGATGCTAAAGACATTTTATCTTGAGTGAAGGTCAATAATGACTTTGTCTATACACTTGGAGAAGCAGTAGGTTGTTTTTGGTCATATTTACACTAAATTGCCAAAACCAGCCCTAGATGTTATCTCATCTCTTGCAATTATGCTTTTCTATTAAACAGAGCACAGGTAGTGAGATTGTGAGCTATATGCTTAGAAAAGGTGCGCTATATGCTTAGAAAAGGTGCACACTGCATTGCCCATGTTAAAGCATTGTTAGATAAGGATCAATTAATCTTTCCTGGCAACTAGGAGTCTTTTTATTCTTTCTTTGATAGATCTGGAAACCAGTTAAAGACCAACCTTTCCTCAATTCTTCCCTCATCAAGGTCCTCAAGTTGTCTTTCTTCCAATACCCTACTGACACTGGATATAAAATCTGAGATGCCTATATCTCTAGTCTGCTGGGCTGCAAAAAACCTAAGCTACCAATTCCAATGGTCACCCTTGGTGTTGAAACATCAAATAATTTTTTTTCTACCAGATATATGCCTCTCTCACTAAATGGGAAACTGGGGCACAGCTTATATGTAAAGGTGGAAAGGTAGGCCTGAAGTTTGAAGGCGACCTATTTGTCAATGCATACAACTGGCTGGTGGATCTGCTTTTCAAAATGAAGAAAGATTCACTGATCAGATTCCATGTTATCTTGTTGGAGCTGTATGTTGCAGTCCTATATGTCCTCAATCTTCCTTATTTACATCAAATGCATAATCTACAGCAGGGGATTATCAACAGATGAAGCCAACAAGACAAGTAGGGCCCTCCAGGTTATTGATCTTAGCACATACATTTGATATAAGACCTTATTAGAATATGTTTGAGCTGCTGCATACTATATACTACTCTTGATAATGCATACCTGTTTTCAACTACCATTATTTGCCATACATGCACACCTAATATGTTGTTTCTTCAGCCAAAATTTAATCTCTTTCAAGAAAACCCTGGGTTATACCAACAGAAATTGTGCTTAAGACATTCTAATGACATTGAGATTACCGGAAAAAAGTAGCTAATAAGAGAGAAAATTTACAATGCTCTGACTATTTCAAAGAAAAGGTGGAAATTCATAGTGACTAACCCAGATACCTGTTTATATAGCCCCAATCCAACTAAACTCTCTTACTGGGTTTTTCCTGACTTTTTCTTCATATTCTCATCTATTCAAGTCTTATCCAAGATTATTGAAATGGATTAGAAAACCTGGATTTCCCTAATGCAGGGGAAGGAGGACATACCAGAGAAGGTGATAATGCCATGTTTATACATACCCAGGTAGACAACAATACTGCAGAATAGCATTGCTGTCTACTGTGCATAGCCTGGATGCAAGGGAGGGAGAGGGAAGGAGATGGTAATGGGTTGCATAAAATATTGCATGGAATATTACATAGAATGTTGGATGATATATTATATAAAATATTGTATGACATATTATATGATCTATTATATAAAATATTGTATGATATCCCCTTAAATATGGAGAGAGGATTCCTCAAATAACCTTTACTTTTAAGCTCCTTTCATACTGACAGACTGCCAAGTAGAGGATGAGAACACTTCAAGGCTCATTTGAATGACTATGAGTGCCTCTTAAGATCAGCTTCAAGGCTCACCCTGTCAATGTCTTATTGAAACTTATGTTCAGCTTTCCAATGCACAGGCCCATATAGTCATGATAGTGCTATTCTCCTGCATTATTTTTGCAAGCCTGGCATCTTGAATCCATAGTGTTCAGAGCCACTATTTGCAAAATGGTTTTGAGGTCTATTTCACTTTTATCATGTTGTTCAAGGGTCTGTAAATTCAATATACCTTGTATCCTGTACATTGGGAAGTCTCCCCAGAAAATTAATAACTATGTCATCAGTGGAATCACCAATATAACCTGAGGGTTCAGAGATACCATATTCTTGCTCTCTAGTCTGGTGCTGCATTATATGGGCAGCCTTTTCTTACTTCTTTACATTCATATCTTCGAACCATTGAGTTAGCACAGGCTCATCATCTTCAATCTGAGTCAACTACTCAAACACAGCTGCTCATAGATGTAATAAGTAGTGTGCAAGGTCATGGTGGTGAAAATGGGGGGGCCTGTATCTGATGCTTTATATCTGATTGATCTTGAGGACAAACTCAAACAGGTGTGATTCCCACTTCCTTTGTCAGCTCCCATCTCTATCCAAAGTCAGTTACATAGCTTTGATTCTATCACTTCCACAATATTGATCCACATACACTTAATAGACATTTTAATTTTCTATGATGGCAATATATCCCTCATAGAGCAGTATGAAAAGAAAGAAGCATGTAAGAAAATCCTATCCATCATTGATGGAGTTAACTTACTAGTTTTTTACCTGCAGATATACCCAACACCCCATGCTACTCTGATTCCAAGGTATCAGAAACCTCCAGGAAGTGAAAGAGAGGGTCTGATAGTGATTCATATAATGTGTTTGATGTACCTAGATCTTCAAAAAGAATCGGGCCCTCTGAAAAGGACCCTGAGTCTCCTCCCTACTTAGAGAATATACATATCATTGTAAAAATATCTTTTGCTTCTCATATTATATTGGTTTGCTTACTTGCTATGGTTGAAGGTGCATCTACAACTCCAAGGCCCAAATCAAGATGCTGTACCTAAAATTTTGCAAGTATTCTTCAGTGAGAGATGACCCTATTACATAGACTTTGATACAGCTTTTGCTAATGAAATTGCTGCTCATGTGCATATTTTGCTATAAATTTGGTCCATAATTATTTTAATGGTTCATATCTGTATTCTCCATAGGCAGAGTTGGACAAGGAAAAAGAGGCACATTCTTTTGGCCAATATGAAGGTTTGGGGAATAATCCAAGGTATCTAGGCTGGTATGGCAGCAAAGTGAGATGTTTGACATGCCTATAGCTTAATGGAAAAAAGGAGAATAAATAGGCCAAGAACACTACCTTCAAAATCATTCAGGATGATTGTGCTCTTGGTACTTCTTTCCACCATGCTCCATGCTGGGAGACAGGGCTCTTGGTCCTTTCTTTGCATAAAAGTTCTAGCACAGGCATTCTATGATACCAAGATTGGTTTGGATCTCTTTTTCAAAAAAAAATTGACATTGCCACCTGGTTGCCATCAGCATCCTTCACATCCATCATTTTCCTGCTTCCATCTCAGTAAGTTGTTCTGTGGTCATTGCTTGTCTTCCTAGGCTGACCACTCATTGTGCTAGCATCATTTTATTTATCTTCTTTATTAACTTCATTGTGTTATCAGTTCTGTCTTCTTCTGTAAACTTCCCTTGTTCTCTTTCTCATTGATGTATTGTAGAGCTCACCATCTCCTGCCTGTAATTCATCTTCATGGCCCCCCTTCTTTTTACTCACAACTTCCCACTAGCAAATACATGAGATGTTCATACATGCATAGTAGTCTAAGTGCCTACATGGTGTTATTATATTTTGACTGTATATTAAGGCTGATATTCAATTTTGTACTGTAGAAGACATTATGGTATAATTGTTTACAGATTCCTTCAGAGAATACAATTGCTAACAGCATTCAACATACTACAGCACTGTCAGCAAGATAATCAGAGATCGATTAATAAATTGATCAGCCACCATCTATGAGAGTGAACTATTTTAAACATTATGGGATACATAGTACATTGCAGCTATTATCTACCTGGGTGGTTAGAGGCTAGTGCTAAGGTGACTACTTAGGCTACTACTTAGAAGTGCAAAAATAACTTTAATTAGGACACTCTAAGGAGCATCCTTATTCATGCACTAATGAATTCTAGATCATTCATCTGCTATGTTGACTGATTTAAAATTGTAAATCTTTATTTGTTATTGGATCATGGGTATATTGCACAGAATAGTACATACAATGTTGCATAAAATATTGCATGGAATATTATATACAATGTTGCATGGAATATTATATACAATGTTGTATAGTATATTATATAAAATATTGTATAACATGTTACATAAAATATTGTATAACATGTTATATAATTTATTACATAAAATATTGACTGCTATTCAGATAATAATACAAATATCCATAGACATCAGGCCAGTACATTGTTTTGATACATAAATCTGTTGCAATGGCTGGAAAATATTTATCCATAAAATGCACCCCTCCCTGCAAGGATTGTGAGCCATGCATATGCATAACACTATCCATCCTATCCTTGTTTATCAATCCATCCAGCCTTTATTGATCTATCCCACCTCTATTGATCCATCCTGCCTTTGCTTGTATATATCCATCCTCTTATACTTTGTCCTTATATCCATGGAGATTGTTCCTATACATTAGCTATTCTATTCCCTCTATCTATTCATTCAGACTCCCCTCTTCCTTGGCATCCTTCCTTATCCATTCCTATTGACTTATACATTTGCTCCCTTTATTCATAATGCCCCACCCTATGACAAGACATAGTGTGAAGGATAGGTGAGGACAGTGGGTCCATGTATAAATGACCCAGAATAATGGATACAGACAAGCTATAAAGAATGGATAAATATAAAGTGAAGGATTCAGAAGGCTGAAGGACAAGGCATGGCGCAAAAGATAGAAAGGCAATGACAGATGCATTTGGATAGAGGCAGTGGAATGGTTATTAGCTGGGTCAAAGGGTATAATGAGTATGGTGGCTCCATGTATAATTACAAAGGATAGGGAAGATGAATGTTAAGGACAAATAAGCACCCATAGAGGGGAAGGATAAATACAAAAGCAATGGATAACAAGCCTATGGATAAAGTATATAAACTAATGCATTGAGGTAGAGGGCAAGGGCTGCTGGGCATGCCCCACCCTATCCATTCTACCTTCCTAATGCATTTTCCCCTCATCTATCCATCTTCTCCCATTGTATATTGATGCTGTTCATTATACATTCAATGCACTATCCATCTGCCTCTCCCTATTCATTTTACCTTCTTAATACATTTGCCACTTGTCTATTCATCTGCTGCCC